>JAOXJP010057128.1:0-15798 GCA_025762735.1 Platanus orientalis | reverse complement strand
TCTCTGCGAAGATTGCCTTGAAGATGCGTATCAGGTAGAGCTTGACCTTGAATACGAGAGAAAATATCTTCACAAGAGAAAACCGCAGAAGAAATCTCCACAGCAAATTCTGCAGGACCGGTATGAACGTGGCGATCCCGAAGTTGGTCTCCTCAGTGAACCATTAGGGAAATTTGACTACTATGTCATTTACCCCAAACCCCATATTGATCCCATTTTTCCAACCCCCCCACCAGATGATTGGGGTACAAAGCCACCAAAACCACCCAAATCACCTTCACCACAAATCCCGGCCATCTCCCCATATTACCAAAAAGCCCTCCGATGCCTCGGACAAACCACATATTTGCCTCTGCCTCCTCCTACCCAACCCATGGAATGCTATATGTTCACTCCAGGTACCAGCTCTTATGCAGAACAATTTCCTCCTCTCGAAGATTTTGAACTGCCACACCAAAATACCAAACATACCTGGAAGATTAAAACCCCGGCAGGCAAAAATCCTGATGGTACCCCAAAAAGGGTATCTCCAGCTGAAGCAGCCCTTAACTGGCAAGCAAAAAACGCTGTCAAACAGAATGCCATGCTGACAAAGATCTTAGAAACTCAAACAAAGACTCATACCACTGTCACCAAGCAGTTGAACTCTCTCACAGATCTCATCCAAGACTGTAAGGCCAAGATAGCACAGCTCAAAGAAGAGCTATCTCATATAGCCAGAACCGTCAAAGACTGGTACCAGGCCAATGAACTCATCAGAACAAAAGAAGCCGAGAAGAGAAGCCTAGAAAACCAGCTCAAAAGCATGGAACATTCTCTCCAACAAGAGAGAGCTGAAAAGACGAGTTCCTCCTCGTCTTTCGCCTCCAGATCCACCTCTGATCTGGCCCAGTCTGTTTTCCAACCCTTACCAGACCTTCCATACACCCCGCACCTTGGATATCAACCTCTCTCCATTGCCCCAAACCAAACCTCTTCATTGTTTCATCCCCCTCATTACCAAAAACTCACACCACCACCTCCCTCGCCCTATCACAATCTCATCGCTCCGCCGTCTCCTCTACTGTATCCAAGACCTCAACCTAAACCCCAGCAAACACCTCCTCAACCAAACCTTTCCTCCATCCCCGATCCAGTTACAGGACCCTCTTCTCACCAACCACCAAATCTATTTCCCCTAGAACCATTCAATCCATTCACTCCCCTCTTACACCACCTTGCCCAACCTGATCCCATCTCACCCCGCACCATGGAAACAGACGATATGGATCATCTTTTAATGATGGAAACAGAAGAATCAACTCCAGAACCCCAGGTTACAGAACCTATGGAAGAAGCAACCTCATCCTCCCACCCAATACCCCCACCTCCTCATCCTCCTTCCGTAGATCAAAACAGGTTCTTCACCCTCGAAGATGTTCCCCCATCCAAATGGCGAGCAAGACTCCTAGAAATACTTGCTTGGGCTCAAGTTCAACTTCAAAAACCTCAGGCTACTCAAGCAGAAATCATAGCCCAAATTCCCCCCAGGTTACTCGGCCAGCTTAAAGAATGGTGGACCAATTTAGGAGAATACCGACAGATGCAGGCCCTTCAGAGTATAAATGTGGAGACCTTCATTACCCATCTGCACAATGAATTTATTGGAGCCCCCTTTTACCAAGTCGACAAGCAGCGAGAAGAATATTTACAAATGAAATGCTGCTCTTTCCACAAGTCAGACCTGGAAAAACATTATGCAGGCATGTCCTCCAGATTCTATGCCATTAATGGCGTTGATGATGCTAATCTAAAACAGGCCTACTTAAACTCTATGCCAGACCCACTTGGCAATGAGACAGCAAAAATGTTGGCCACCAAGCATCTCACTGTAGCTTCAGCATCGATTGGCGAAATCTACCAGAACAGTCTCCTTGCCCTTGAAAAGTTCTGCAATACCTCCAAATTCCTCAAGCAACTGGATACCTTGGGGAAACGTCTCGGTACTGCCTGTACCAACCACTTCTCCATCAAATGCAAAGATGACAAAACCTGTGACTGTCGCACCACCAAGAAATCCCATTACAAAAAACATCCTGTGCGTTCTTCTCAGTCATCAACCCCGAAGTGGCACTTTCTCCGCAAAAAGAAATTCAAAGGCAAGACTACAGATGCTTGTTACATCTGTAACAAGAAAGGGCACTTTGCCAAAAACTGCCCCCGTAAATCCCGCAGTATTCATCTCTTACAGCAGGCCAAGCAACTCACCGATTCAGAATTCTCAGATGTAGAGTCTCATTTTTCTCTCGAAGACTCTTATTCTCCAGACTCCCTGCTCGCAGTTCCTATTTATTCCTCTGATGATGAAGAATACCCTCCTTTACAACAGGCTGAGCTACTGGCCCCATCCCACTTGGTCCAACCATCCCCAACTGCCCAGATTACTATCAGACCTACCCACTTTGATAAACCCATTCCTGTGATTGCCTACTTTGACACAAGAGCAGCCGCCACCCTCATCAATCCTCAACTTCTCCCAGACACTCATTGGAAACTTACAAACTTGACTTTCCGAGCAGTCAATGGGGAACTATTTCAAATCACCCAGATTAGTAAGCCCATTACTATTCAACTGTTTCCAAATATGAGGATTACCCACCAAGTTCTTGGCTGCAAACTTTCTGGCAAAGACCTGCTCATTGGGTTCGACATCCTGCACCAACTGCCAGCCCTCAGATGGAGTCAGCATGGCCTAACATCCCCCCCCATTTCCTACCATGGACCCACATCCCCAAGCTATATCACCTCTCCTATGATCCCATCACCCAACTACTTCAATCAGCATGTGCCACATCCCATTCCACTTTCCTTCACAAAAATCCCCTTTGGAAAAATCCAAATTTTTTCGTCCACCTTCCCTTCAAATTAAATGAAGATGCCAATCCAACCACTGCCTCTCACAGAGGCATGCAACCTGATCTTTACCAGCAGGCAGTCGAAGAGCTTACTACTCTCCAGCAAGAAGGTCTCATAGAACCTACTTCCTCCCCGTGGGCCTGTGAAGCTTTTTATGTGAACAAGCGAGCTGAACAAACGCGAGGCAAGCTTCGCCTAGTGGTTAATTACCAACCTCTTAACCATTTCTTGGCCGATTCAAAGTTTTCTCTCCCCCAGAAGGCTGATATGTTCCAGCATATCAGAGATGCCCGCATTTTTTCAAAGTTCGATTTAAAGTCTGGATTTTGGAAACTTGGCCTCCATCCTGAAGATAGGCCTAAAACTGGATTTTCCATTCCCAACCACCATTTCCAATGGACCGTTTTGCCCTTTGGCCTTAAAACTGCACCTTCACTGTTCCAGCAAGCCATGGTCCGCATCTTTCAACCCATTCTTCCCCACATTCTCATCTACATAGATGATCTCCTTCTTTTCTCCAGTACCCCTGATGAACACCACCGTCTCCTCCATCACTTTGCCACCCTCATTCACCAACATGGCATCATGCTCTCCCAGGCAAAAATGGAAATTGGGAAAAGAGAAATTGACTTTGTAGGCACCCACCTTCATAATGGCACCTACACGCTCCAGCCTCATATTTTCACCGCACTTCAAAGGTTCCCAGACCACTTATCATCCCCCAAGATGATCCAGCAGTTTCTTGGCCTTGTCAATTACATGGCTGATTTCATTCCCCATATTGCCCAACCCCGTGCCCTTCTCTCCCCCCTGCTCTCAAAAAACCCACCACCATGGACCCTCAAGCACACTCAAGCAGTCCAAACTCTTAAAGTCCATTCCAAATGCTCAACTTCTCCGTTGGGCCGCCTGGTTCGCCAATTGGTCCTTCACTGTCAAACACATCAAAGGCACTCACAACGAACTTGCGGATCTCCTTTCCAGAAAACCTCATCTCTTCCATCCCCAACCTGCTCCAATTGCCCTTTTATTTCCTCTCACTACCGTACCCCCTGAAGACCCATTAACCCGAATCTCCCATCTTCCCTCTGACGTCCAAGCTGTCCTTATGACCTATATCCAACAAACCCGTAGCACTCACAATTTCCACACCTTCCTTACTCTCCAGCTCAGAAGACATGGACGGATATTTTCCCACATTCCCCACCCCCAATATCCTTTTCTTGCCCCCTTCACCATCCGCCGGTACTACCATCTTCCAAAAGAAGCCCTGTGTTTTCTGTGGTACCTTTTTGAGAAGCACACCATTGCCTTCATTTTTGATGTCCCATTAGTCTCCGCCTATATTACTCAAGCCATAGTCAACCCTGCTATTCCCCGCCATCTCTCCCATTTCTCCACCCTCCTCAAATGGTTCCACCCATTACCCGTCTGGCAATCCATGTTCACTCCCATCCAGGCCCAATATGCTATCATCACTTTTCACAATCCTACTGATTTCATCCAAGATTTTTCGGATCCTCCGCCCCATCCTGTTCACTCCTACTACACTCACTCACCCAGAGCTCAACTCCAAAATTGGGCCACCTTTCATTATATGACCCACCGCCATTTTCATCCCGCCGCATGGGACTTATTTCAAGAATCCATGTGCGCTCTCAATCACACTACTATCGACCACATTCCACCTCACATTCTGGACAACCCGACCGCTCAAGACGACTCCATATCCGCCTCTTTATTTGATGGTCTTCTTGACTTTTTTGAGCGTACCGGTCACCTTGGAGACACCTCATCCGATGAGTCACCTTTTACCGGGTATCCCGGTACTAGTGACTCTGACTATATGAGCTTATCCAAATCACCCCGTGACTCTGCATAGCGCGCCATTGCCACCTGGCGCTCCACCATGTTCTGCCCGTGACTTTTCAGTGCGCCCCGAATAACCACGTGGCTTCCATCCGTTCTCAGCAGCTGCGCGCCATTCTTCTTCTGGCGCTCCACCTGTCGCATATGAAGAAAGCTATATTGTATAATGTTTTGAGTTCTGTCATGCAATCTATCTATAAATAAGCATCGTTGTAACCGAGAGAGGCAGACTGGGGAGTGTCCAGATCGCCTATGCTCTCAGTAGTATTCTTAGTCCAGTTCCAGTTCATTTCAGTTTCCGTTTCTGTAGTTCTCCGACTACCTCGCCTCACTGTAGAGCTAGTCGTGTTTCTGTAAGTACGTCCTGTTCATGTTTATATATTCCGGCTCTATATTCCGGTAATCTGTGTGTTTCTGTGTGTTTCTGTATAATCCTTAATCCTGAATCCTGTGATACAAGATCATACTACACACTTTCACCCAATACAGTCTCTGACATTAGTAACCATAACTTGTAACACCACGCATCTCTTTTGATAAGTTAAGAGGCCTAAAAACTGATCTCAGTTGCCCATTTAGGATAGCCCATGTGGAATCAAGCAATAGGACAAATTTTAGTTCTCAAGCCATAGGAATGGAAAGATAAGTGTGGGAAAAAGAATGGAATCAAAAAGGTTAATAAAAGTGGAAAAATCCACAAAAAATATGAAAATTTACTCTCATGATCGATCATAGAGAAACCATGATCAATCATGGAGGCCCACAAACATCAAAATCAGCTTTTGCTTGATCGACCATGGACATCAGAAACCCAATATGGGAAAAACCAAGCTCTGCCTAATCAATCATGAACATGTGATTGATCATGAATGACCCGTGATTGATCATCAAGATCCAGATTTCCCAAACATGAAATTTTTTAGGGAAAACTTGGAATTTCATCTCCCACTCATGCAAAACTCCATATGTGATGACCCAAAACCCCAAGTTTACCTATTGAGGCTTAATGATATAAGAAAGAAGGAAAGAAAGAAAAGAGAAGAATTGGGGAGAAAGAGGAAGAGAACCCCAAAATTGGAAGAGGTAAGCCATGGGAATCCACCCCATGAGAGAATTGGCTTAGTTTTATAATTTCTTTCTAATTTTTCATGAGATCTATAGGAACTCACTCATTTGTGATGATTTTCACATGAATTTTCAGAGAAGGAAGTTCTTGAAGACTCCTTATGGAAGAAGTTCAAAAGGAAGGGAATTCTTCAAGAGAAAGCTTAGATTTCGAGAAGAATTTGCTATAGTAAATAGTTGTGTGAGATATGCATTCCACCCCTTCAATTCTTGATGATTGCAAGTAGATATGTGGGATATGCAATTCTTAATTCCTTGATTTTGAAGAAATCCATATAGAATCTCTTTGATCTTAGTCATTCTCTCTTGATTCGTAAAGGAAATTATATTGAGATTCCTTGATCTTTGATCTATTGATTTCTAAGCCTAAGATCTTTGAGAATTTGTGATCTAAACATATGGATTCATTATTGTAAGTGAATTGAAACTCTATTGATCCTAGATCTAATGATTTCTTAGCCATGATTGAAAATTCCATGATCTAGACCTATGAATTCATATAAATTTTTGAAGATTTAAAATGTTCTATTGATCTACTTGTGTCTTTAAGCTTGATTTATCAATTTTTTAGATCTATCATTGATTCAATCTCTAATCTTAATGTTTTGAAGCATTAGCCTAATTTGAATTGAGCTACCCATCGAATTCTTGGAGTAATTGAAGAATCCTTCTAAAATCTTGATGGTATTCTGTCTTGATCATGAGATTCCTTGATTTCTTGCATCTATTGATGAATTCCACTAAGATCTTGACTGAATTAAAGTGTTTTGATTTTCAAATGAAATAATCTCCAAGGTCTTCACTTGAAATTGAATAATATCTCTCATTATTAGATGATACTATATTGATTCTATTGATTCCAATGATTGTATGGATTTTATTGATCCTATTGATTGATTGTATTAATTCTATTGATCATATTTGATCCTATTGATTTTATTGATCGTATTGATTGTTTTGATATCTATTGATTGTATATATGTCATATCGATTGGCCCTCCTCTTAGGGATATAATTCAAAGAGATTGGCCCTCCTCTTGGGAATATAACTCAATGAGATTGGTCATCCTCTTTGATGTGGACGACAATGCTAGACTTATGTATGTAACCCTACATAAAAGAGCATGATTTAAGATTTAGTGTTATGTAGGGTTATTTAGGATCTTTTAAGGAGTGGGTACTTTTTCTAATAAAGTCTTATGTGCTAAGAGTAGATTATGGTTTTTATTTGTATGGGTTTGTTTGTAATAAGGTTAAAAGTAGGGTCTAAATTGGGATTGTAGTGGGCTGGTTGTCTCTACATGTTGTTTGTCTTTTAGTGGGTTGTCATATTCAACAAATGTGTCCCACAAAGAGTGTTAGTCAACAGCCCCTGTGCCCATAAGTTTTTAGAAGTTTAAATTTAAAAAGTTAATTATTAAAAAATCTTAAAGTTTAGGAAAGTTTGGTTAGCAAGTTTCTTAAATTTTAGAAGTTTCTATTTTAGGCAAGTTTTCATTATTTTGAGTTTTGTAAGCCTATTTAAAGGCCCCATATTTTACAATGAAGATTGATTAAACAAAATGTGAATTGAGTGGTTTCCCAAGGTGTGTGTGGCCATGTTCTCCTCTCAAGGGTTGAGGTCATCTCCTAGGGCTCCTCTTTCTCTCTATGTGGGTTGTACCACACCAAGGTGCATGTGTGAGATTCACTCACCCTCCTAGGTATCTCCCTTATCTCTTATTTTGTATTATTCTCTTCTTCTCTTTCTCTTCTCCTACCTTCCTTCCTTCTTAATTTTCAAAAGATTATTTACTGAAAACCTCCATTAAAGAACCTTTAATTTTCTAAGCATGTTTTGACTTAGCAAATCTTATTCAAATTGCGTAAAATTTTAATTGTAGAACCTGTAGGTACATCAGAAAATATCTAGAAAGTTTCATAATCTTTTGATGCACAGCCAGGGGTATTGTGGTAATTTCATGGGTTCTGCAAAAAAATTCTAGAATTTCCCTTTAAGTTTCTTTCTCTATTTTCTACTTCTTTTATGTACCTTTTCATTCTAACCTCTTATTTTATATTCTATTATCTGATTTCTCATAGTTTGTGACTCCTTTAAGTGTTTCAAATTGGATTCTTGGGTTCTAGTTGCTTTCGCATTATTAAACCGACGACTTTGTGAGGCTTTTGGTTATATCCTACATCAATTTTGGTATCAGAGCCTGGTTGCAACTGGTTTTATCTAGTTGTAATCCAAGGGAAGTCAGGTTCTAACTAATTCCTATCTAATTGGGTTCCTACGGGTCTTATTCTTTAGGTCTTTTCAGTTAGTTCCACCTAGCTGAAATCCCGAGAGCTTTCTAAGCGTTTCCATCATGAGTTACAAAGGTTGTGAAGATCCTCTATTATGGTATCATCAAGAACTCAACCATGATCCTCGAATTTTTCAAAGATATGAAAGTAGGGTCAAAAATCTAGGGAAACATGAACTCAGGCAAGAGTTTAATCAATTAGAAAGGGTAAAGCAAGAGAATTGTTCTGATTACTAGCACCACATGATCCTTAAAGGTCAACGTGGTAGTATTTAGTCTAGGCTTTAAGAAATTGAAAAGCAAGAAAGAGTTCATATAATAGCTCAAGAGATGCTTGATCTGATCAACACTATACGGGGGAACACAATTCAGAGCAGAAAGAGAAGCAAGAATTGAGATTTATACTTCCGTTCCAGTTTAAAAGCCTGAATCTGATAGCCAGATAGAAGCTCAGAAGAAGTCAAAGGCCAAAAAAAGGAAAAGATCCAGAAGGAAGGGTCCTTGTAAAGACTACATATCTGGTCCTCCTCCACTTTCCATGTTGCAAATCATCACTAAAGGCCAGATTTCACCAAGGCGCGACAAGATTCCAGCTCAAGCTTAAGCCCAAAAGCGGACTAAATCAAGATCAAGGTTCAAGAAGCCATCAAGTCCAAAAGGTACATGCCAGTCTTTAGTCCTTGGACCTCCACCACATTGTCCCTCAATTTTGAAGAGCCCGGAACATTCCATTGGAAGCTGTGATGAAGAGTGGTTGTAATCAAATTCGAGGTCGAATTTCTTCCCACCCCGAGAGAGTGATGCAGACAATGATTGCCCATCTTCACTATTTTGTTGGGAGCTATTTTGGGATTCGACAGCCTAAACTTATTCTTAGGAGTGTTGGGAGCTATTTTGTTACTTTACGAAGCATGTGGGAGGAACTTGATCACTATGAAACTTTTAATCCAACATGTCAGAAAGATGTCGTAGCTTATAAAGAGAAAGTTGAGAGACAATCTTTGAATTCTTAGTAGGGTTAAATGCTGAATTTGAACATGTGTAGGTTCAAAACTTAGTTAGTATGAGCTTCCTCATTGAATGAGGTATATGCCTTTGCCTAGAATGAAGATAGCCGTCGGAATGTTATGCAATAGTATAACTCTTCTACCTCTTCAAAGCAATTTGTTTTAATCTCTACATCAACCCATCAGAAAGGAGGTAAAAGTGGTTTCAAGAATCCTTTTAGATTTGGTTTTGATGACAAGGAGAAATCAAATTGGAGATTTGGTCCAATTTATAAAGATAAGTTAAAATATAGTCATTGTGAAAAAATGAGACACACCAAGGAGAATTGTTTTGATGATATTGTAGTGACAAGTAATGACCCATGTCAAATAAGGGCTTAAGAAATTATTTTGAAAAAGAGATTGAAATTAAAGATTTGGGACAACTAAAGTACTTCCTTGGGATTGAGGTAGCTCGATCCAAAAAGGGCATTTTCTCATCACAAAGAAAATATGTCCTTGATCTATTATAGGAGTCAAGCATGTTGGGCTGCAAGCCACGTGATACACCAACCGACCCTAATTGTAAGCTACAAGTCGATGAAGGTGACCGATTGATTGATACAAGGAGGTACTAAAGACTAGTGGGAAAGTTGATTTATCTCTCACTGACTAAACTTAATATCACTTATGTTGTTGGAGTTATTGGTCAATTTATGCATGCCCCCACTACTACTCATCTTGAGGCAGCCCATCGTATTCTTTGATATTTGAAAAAGAATACAGGTAGAGGACTTTTGTATAAAAAGACGAGTAGTCATAGAATTGAGGCATATTTGGTGCGGAATGGGCAAAATCTATTACTAATAGGAGATTTACATTAGGTTATTGCAAATTTGTGGGTGGAAACTTAGTTACATAAAGAAGTAAGAAGCAGTCCATAGTGGCAAGGTCAAGTGTTGGAGTAGAGTTCAGGTCAATGGCTTATGGAATTTGTGAGCTCCTGTGGCTTTGAGAATTGTTGATTGAGTTTGGATTTCCAATCCAAGGCCTATGAACTTGTATTGTGACAACAAGGCAGCAATCAGTATTGTCCACAATTCGGTGCAACATGATCAAACTAAGCTCGTGGAGGTAAATCATCATTCTATCAAGAATCATCTACAGTCAAGGAATATTTGTACTCCTTTTGTCAAGATGAGGGATTAGCTTACTAATATTCTAACCAAGGGCTTAAGTAGTGTTCACTTTTCTTCTATTGTTAGTAAGCTGGGAATGTGGGATCTCTATTGATGCAACACAATAGAGATGATACCAAGGTTGATGTAGAACGATAGCAAGAATAAAGTTAACGAACCAAAAAGTGAACTTTAAGCACACTTTAACTAATCGAGATTTAATGAAAATGGAATAAGAAACTTGATTTGAGTGGTTTATAAGCATTGAAACAAGAAAAGACAGAAAAAAGAGAAGGAAAAAAGCTAAAGGGGAAAATCTGTAATTTTTTTACAAAAACTTGAATTTACCAAAATACTCTTGGTCATGCATCAGAAAAATCTGAAAATTTGCAAGGTGATTATGATGTATATGAGAAGTATGTTTACCAAATTTCAAGTAAATCCGACGAGTCTATCTATATGAAATTATATAAACTTTCAAGACTATATAGAATCTTGAAATTCAATAAACCAAAAAAATTTATTAAGAACACTAGAAAAATTGCAAAAAAGATGAAGAAGAAGAAGATAGAAAGTTTAGGAAAAGATTCCTAGGAGGAAATCACCAACCTCACCACTTTTGGAAATCACCAACCAAGGTCTCCATTGCTAGGCATCAAAGCTTGGAGAAGAAAATAAAGAATACCCACACTCATTGAGAGAGATAGAACCCTTTAAATTCTTTTTTTTTTTTTTGTATCTCATTCTCATTCATTAATAAAATTGTGGTTTACAAGCATATATATAGACTTTTTTATGCCAATCTTTCCAAATCCCACTCCAACTAAACTTCCTAAAAAATTAAAATTCTCTAAAATAACTAAATCCCGTAATACATGACACGTTGTCAGTATTTGGTCATAACTCTCCTAAATCACATCAGATTCTCAAGATCTTGGTCTCGTTGGAAACGTAACTGAATAACCTTTCAAATGACACTAAAATCATCCCAAAAGGATGAGTTTTGACCCTCCAAAATATGGCTAAAGAGAAAGAAAAAAAAAACAAACAGAATTATAACTTTGATTTAAAGACTCCTAATTACATGAGGACTCTAGAATAAACTCAACACATAAAATAAAAGATAAGGCTAAAGATAATGCTAATATAAAATCTAATAAACCAATTAAATCAGCTCCAAGATGCTCCATATGTCCCCCACTTGGCTGCCACAAGGATCACAAGTGTGGGTCCCACTTCAGCTTAGATGTCCGCATCATATTCCTTCTGCAGTCTTCTGGTTTGGTTCACTATTCCCTTCCTAATTTTCTTCTAAGCCTGAGGTTATTTGGGTGTCATTATAATCTGTTATCTAAGTTTTGTCCTCACTTCCATAGCATCCTTTTGGGCCTACAAATAGCAGGATCCTATAGCCCTAGAGCTTATCATCATGCATCATCATGCAACCTAGCCTTTTTACAATAAAACTAATCAAGCACAAAAAAATAAATTGGATACCAGAACAATCAACAGAGTAGTGAGTCCTTGTTTGAGATTATCTTACAGGATGTGGCAGGTAGGTCCCAGTACCACTGCGATATCCAGAAACTTTGTCACCATAACGCTGATAAACACCAGCAGGTCTATTAGAACCAGGTTGCAGTGGCGCAACAGGAACAACTCGGGGGCCATAATTCATTAGCTGAGGGAAGAGATTCACATTGGCAGGTCTTCCAGGACCATCCCATGGGAAATGGCCCTGTAAATACACTGGGGGTACCATAACAGGTAAAGGACAAATCAAAGGTCTATGATTTTGGCAGAACCGCCCATATTGCAGATTTTGCCAATGGCTTGCAAAGTCACCATTAAGAATGTCAGACTTGTGTACTGCAAAAGGCTCCACAGAAGCAGCACCCTTTATAGAATTAGAACTACCGAGAATCTCCGACTGACCAAGGCTCTCAGCTGAATCAAAGTTCTGATCAGAGTGGTTTAAACAGCTGTTATCCAGGCCATCCTCCCCATCAAAATGGCTTGTGGTTGTAGATGCATCAGAATTCCCCGTCTCAGTTCTATAATTGTACAGTGGAAGGATTCTGACAAATGGAACCAGATGTCCTGTTGCATAAAATGAAAGCGGTAACCCAGAATTATCCATGGCCCTTTGTTGTGAACCAGACATCGGAGCAATGGATATCACTGAATCTGACCCACTCGTCTGTGCGCATTCATAGCCTGCTATTTGATGGCTATGAATGTGTGGAGGGGGCACAGATGTGAGTCCCACACTTCGTTCTACAATTTCAGTATCAATGGTCGACAGAGGAATCCAGTCTTTGTTGTCCTCATCTGCCTGACCAGAAACATGATCAACTGAAGCACCCTCAAACTGCCACCCAATCTTTCCTTTACCATAAACATTAGATGGAACTGCAGCAGAAACTGCTTTCCTTCCCTTTCTCCATTTCTCAGAATTGACCTTCATAGATGATCCATCCCAAGAACTTTCAGAAGATGGTCTGCTTCTTGAACTAGCCTGTGAAGCAGGTAAGAATTTTAAACTCGCAGTTCTGTCAGCAGAGTAAAACTCATTGCCTCTGTTATTTTGGTACTGAGAAGTATCACCATGATCTTCCCTTGCCAACTTTCTGTCTTCTTTGACAAACTTCTGTTGACCTCTCATAAAAGCACTGCCAGAGCTACTCACACGAGACGACGGAACATAGTTAAATCCTACAGAAGTTGACTGTTGCTTGTCTTCTGACTGTAGCATTTGGGAGCCTCCATTCTCAGGATCAAACCCACTGGTAGAACCTGCATCCTGCTCAAGCCAGGAACCATGATCACCATCCTCCTGCTTCATTTCTGTCAAACCCAAATTCTCATAATCTGATTCAAGCGTTTCCTCTGAATTAGAAGCCACTCCAACACTAGATAAATAATCGGATGATGGTGCAGAAACCATACCTTGAGAAAATTGCAGGTCTGAGCCCCAAGGCGATATGGGAAGAGATAGATGAGCAGAAGCTAAATTCATTCGCATCTGAAATTGTCCATTCAAACTATGAACCCCATAAGATGCCATCATGTTCACAAAATCTTGCGCTTCCTGATGCATCTCCATCGTCTCAGCAACAGATTCTTCACCCATGGCACCCAAGCTGGCTTCTTCATGATAAGAATTTGAAACACTGTTTGAATCAGCACTGGCATCAAGGTTTTGATAGGATGAGCTGTGCTGCAAATATGATGGATCATCACTTGAAGATCTTGCACTATGCCTGCCTGTAACTTCAGCGCCCATGTTCTTCCTCCTACTTCTATTATTTGGCCTTGCAAAATCAATCTGGCCTTTTACTGTTTTGGGCACCCTGTTACGCCTTCCTCGTGCTGAAACTTCTTCAGAAGTGTCCATAAGCTCAGGACTAGAATTTGGTCTCGCAAACTGATACCTGACCTGGAATTCATTCTCCAAGTAATCTGTTCTAGAATTTCTATGGCCCTTCTCAGAATGTATGCTCTCACTAGAGCTATTATTTCGTGCAATCTGATCAGAGATCTTTGAGGTGATTAGGTTTCCATAATTCTTCTGGCTTTGAGTACGTGAAACTGCATATATATTACTGGCCCTATACATGTTTTCTGAGGGGTGGATACCTTGTTGAGAGGAGATGCCATGGAACTCACTAGTCCCCTCAGCCTCAGATTCATGACTAGACAAGTTTACACTCTTTTTCTTGCTGCTTGAGTTGTTCCTGAGATTCTCAGACACATCAATCTGATCAGAGTTTGATGGCCAAAAGCGCCATAGATCAGGACTAGGTGCATCAGGACGATGGCCACTTCCATGTCTATCCCATGCATTCATGAAGAACTGATTGACTTCAGCAATCAAGTTCTCTTTCGGACAATCAAGTAATCTGGCTAGCCTTTTAGCCCCAAATGCAAAGGCACTACGTATCCTAAAGAAATTACCTGAAGAGAATATAAAAGAAACTGCATAATAAAAATCCAAGCAAAAAAATACGCATGCATTCAAAAGAGAAAGAAAAAACAGAAAATATGCATATCCATGTCTATATTTGCATCTGTCTTCCTTAAAATATCACATGCACACAAAGATATATGGGCACACGCACAGGCGCGCGCACATGCATGCTCACATCACACTGGCGTATTTGTATCCTAGCTGCTTAGTTGCTTGGTTTGCATGTTCCAATTTGTAGTTTCGAATCAAGAAATTGCCAATTAAGTTCATGAGGTTGTAACAGTCAGTTCGCCATTTCATTTGATACCCACTTCATAAACAATGTTCATTGATTCCATCATGTACATAATATAAAGAATACAAACTTACCATAAATATAAATAGATGAAATGTTAAATTCCAGTTCAACATCCAGAATCTTCTAATTCTCACAAAATAGTACTATGTAACTTTCCATACTGGAATTTTTTTTTTTAAAAAAAATCATCTTTTACATGAAATAGCACTCCTACTTTTTTTTTCCTTTTCAAGTAGGAAAATAACTGCACTCAAGGTTTCAACATGGACAATAACTTCCATCCTAGTTGATATTCTACAGATTTTCTATTTTTCCTTTATTTGCAACACTATTGAACTTTGCAGAGTTAAACAGACAAATATGCCACTCAATCTTACGAATGATGACTCATTAGGGGAGTAGAGAAATATGGCACATAAATTAGTATAAAGGAATTTCACAAATTCCTTTTGTCATTGTTTTCCTCGTATTTTTCTCCATTCATTACCATGGCATCAAAAGATCTTGAAAGGTTCCAATGACGCATCAGAATGTCATAAAATGTAGTCAAAAGCACTGACTGAAGTGTAGGTGACTACAATTTTAGTCTTATTCATCAACATTAAAAACTCAATTATTATGTTAAGAGCAAAATAGGCAAACAAAGATACTCACACATTCTGGAAACTTTCTTGCGTTTCGTATATAACATATCAAAGATTTCCAGCCAGATAGGAAAGAGAAAATGAAGACAAGTGCAGAAATCCTAGAGGAAGAGTGTATTCCCTGAAACCTTCAAATTCCTAGAAATAAATTTTCCTATCACAAAGGTCTTTAAATATCCATCTACTGAAATAACAAGTTTTTTAAGGAATTAAGCATTCAATTGTGGGCACTCATCTAGATTCTTTCACATGACAAGAATCCTGATTGTCAATGCCTTGATCACATTGTCCACATTGAAGACCAATAGTCAATGTAGTAGTTGCGGCCCAAGACAAATGGCATACATTGAGTGGCTGCACTACTCAAAGATGTTATATCAGACAGAGTTGTGATCAAGGTTCAAAATATAGTTATCACGACTCGTATCGCCGACCCAAGATATGGGTACGTCTCGCGTATCGCATCTTATCGCGGAGATACGGCGTCCGAAACCGAGAGACGGGTGAGATACGGGTCAAATGAAAGAATTTTGATTTGAAAC
>JAOXJP010057117.1:0-15798 GCA_025762735.1 Platanus orientalis | reverse complement strand
TGGTACAAACCATTTCAAATTGGTAGGAGGTGTAGGTTTTTGGCTCTTGGAGATTTTGTACTTGTAATACCCTCTGAACAGCTATAGTGAGGACATCCATGTCTGCTGTTAGAGTCACTACCTCATCTCCTGTAATAAATTTAACCTTTTGATGCAGAGATGAGGGTACAACTCCGACCTGATGTATCCAGGGCCTACCCAATAGCATGGTAAATGATGACAGAATGTCGAGTACTTAGAAACGTACATTGAACATTTTTCCCTCCATGATGAGGGGTATGTTAGCCTCACCTTGTCCTTGCCTTATGGTGTTGTCAAAGGCTTTGATGTCACATAAGTTGGGACGGAGACTCTATACTGGGATAAAGAGTGATTCTAGTGTAGCTGAGGTGCATATAATAAATGTGGATCCATTATCCACCAAGATCAAAGGGACACACATGTCTTGATGCCTGGTTGAAATGTACAATGCTCGATTATGCACACTTCCTTCAGGGATTTTTTTCTGCTACAAAAGTGATAACCCGAGGGACGGCTACTCGTTCAACCATATTTTTTAGCCAATTAGAGATTATTGTAGCATCAACAAAATTTTTCCTTAGGATGTTTAGGAATCTGTCTCTGTCAGGGGCTAATGTGACCAGAAGCCCCAAGATGAAAATGTTAGCCTGAGTTTTAGCTAACTGTTCTATAAAAGATAGACAAGATTTGCGGACAGCAGCCTCGAACACCTCATTTTCTTTCTTTTCTTCTTCTCTGATTTTTTTCTGTTCTGCTGATTATTGTTCTTTCTCTTATTATTCTGTCCTCTTTGACTCTAATGTTGCTTTCCCCTGAGTAGAATCCTGGTGCAGATTGGTGATGGCTGGTTCCATGATTCTGCTTGAATGGGTGATAAGACTAACAAGATTTTCCACTTCCTCTATTTATAGACTTGTAAAAGATTTACCTACTCCCTCCTCATAGTTGCACGGGACCCTATTGTATTCATATGTCTCTATGGGTGGGGGTGGAATGTTTATGACGGAAGGCATGTTTGTGGATGGTGGTTGATAGGGCATATGAGATGGGAAGTTATAGAAGGAAGGTGGAACTGGTTCTGGTGGTGGAGGGGGAATGTAGTAGGTTTGGGTATACGGGGAGTAATAGGCTAGGGTTTTGCTCTGATGGGGGCTTTCATGATGGGAGCTTCCATGACAAGGGCCTCTAGCTCGTCATCCGAGGGAAGCAGTGAAAGGGGTTCTTCTAGAGTTTCCAACAGAGATAGTATTTCTTCTAAAGTGAGGTCAGTGGGGTCAATAGGGTCTAGGTATAGCACATAGTCTTCTTCGGGGAGGATTATGACAGTTCTTTTGTCACCAATTCGAGTGATGAAACTTATAAGGTTGAAGGTTTGGCTCCCTATTCCTATCATGTTGGTTCCTTTAGATGGAGGGTGAGGTGGAAGGGGGTTCTAAAGGATGTTGGCATTGGGTGGGTTGTTTGATGGGGGGGCCAAAAGATACTGTTAGCACCTAAATTTTGACTCGGGTCATGTGATGGCATAAGGACAGCATAACAGTTTTTAGACATCCAAACCTTAAGCACCCTTGGTTTAGGAAGAGCAAACCTAGACTCTAGGAGGTTAGGCATTCCCAAAGAAGTCTTTCCAAATGCTTCAGTCATAAATGAATCAGTCAAAGAACGTTATTACAGCCCAAAAAGCACCATTTTGGGGCAAACCCTAATATCTCTCAAAAGCATCAACAGGATTTTTAGAGTCCACATTTTAAGAACTCTATTCATGTCATCGGTAAGTTTTCCACCTCCTGTAAGCCTTTTTTTTCATTAAAGCATCATAATTGAAAAAATTACCATTTTACCCTTCTGCCTCCAAAGGCTCAATACTCACCATTTGTCATCTAGATCACTGAATCTCTTAGCCTATATAAGTCTTCCAGTCATGAAGCATCGCAGGCAAAAAAATCATATTTTCACCTTTTTCGATCCTCGGGTGAAAAATTATCATTTTACCCTTTCTACTTAGAAAATTACCCCTAGACCCTCAAAGGACCCTCAGAGCTTCTCCTGTGATCGAAATGGTGTAATTTCAAATCCTATGCACCCCTGAGTCTCTCTTCTTTAAAGGACCTATCACAAGTCACACACTGCTCAAGAATGGAAATAACCAATCTCTCAATCTGAGATAACCCTGGCCAAGAAATGACCCTTGCAAAAACCTCCGAAGATTCATCCGATCTCCGAATCCAGAAAAGTCAGTGGCCATACCTCGGCCTTGGCCTTAGCTTCAAATTTCCAGGTCTGAGAAAAGAATTTCGAAGTCTCGAACCTTTGTAAAATCTCAAATCTTCCTCAAAAAGGTCAAAAGGTTATTTTTCCACTTTTGACTCTTTTCAAACCAGAATACTCTTCAGGCCTCCAAATCAGGATCAATGGATGTCCATTTCTTTAGAATCGTGAGGCCTTCAAAAATCTGTCTAGGAGCCAGGGCTTTCGTAAAGTCCATCTGCCAAGATTCCCTCAAATACTCCAAAAAGCATGAAAAATCAGGTACTTGAACGACTCCCGGGAGAGCACTAGAAATCAGAAATTCAGATGGTTAGTGGCCACACCATTGTAAATTTAGAGCCTCAAAACTATGGGACAAATCTCACACAGGAGTCTCAGGACATCCACAGCTAGTGTCTACAAATACACAAGCTATGACATTAGCATATGAGCAATGGCTTTTACATAGGCCTCCTGTACAACCTGCTACACCTTCAGCATCTACCTCCTCAAACAAGAGACAGTGCACAAAGTCTACATCTTCATCACATATAGAACTTTCTCATATTCAAGTCGAATATAAGCAAGCATTATCAGATTTAGTCGAGGAACGGGCGTCACATGCCCAAACCAAAGCTACCCTAGAAGCTGAAGTCCTTTTATGCACAGAGGCCAAGGTCTTGCATGAGTGTACCCAGCATTGAAATGAAACATAAGCAGAGATTCATTCACTCCTTGAAAAGTGAGCTCAATGACAGTAGGACTTCCCACGAAGATTTGGGATATGAGATGAGGTGCAACAATGGTATGGCCTTTGTGTAGGATCAATGGATGAAGTCATGGGTTCATGAGCTAAGGGAGCAGATCTTTTCCCTAGGTTATAAACCAATGTCACCTCCATCACCTCCAGCAGTGCCTGACCTCTAGATTTTGCTTATTTTTTGATGTATTGGGGCAAGTACCCCCTCCTTTTGTAATATTTTCCGATATATATATATATATATATATAATGTATAAAGCTTTTTGTTTTTTAAAACCTTGTGTTCTAGATTAAAAGACATGAATTCACCTGTATGACATATGCACTTGTAAAAGACTTGGCTATCAACATGTAAATAATCAAGAAAAATCAATTTACAAATAATAACAATGAACTTCTTCTCTTTCATTCAAGATAATCAAGATACAATTGCTCCCCTAGAGACTCGACTACAAAAGCAGAAGAAAGCACAACATAGGAAAGCAATGGCTGACAAGTCAACATCACCTCCTACAACAAGCGCTACACCTTTTGTCATACTAAAAACATTTGTGGAAAATCCACCTCCTGTGAAAATTGCCTCAAAAAGCACCCTCCTGAAGGGATTCAAATCAGAGGTAGAGTGATTCATGAGAGATTTCATGTCCCGACAAGGTTGGACATCCATCCCAAAATCCTGTCAATCTTCTTCCACATCCCAATTTTCTTCACCATCTTCTAACCAACTTCGCCCCAATGAGCAGCCTCATATCCCTCCCCTTTCTGAGTTTGAGAGGTTGATGTTCGAGTATCTCATGAAGTAGGGAGGACCTCAGAGCAGAAGTTCAACATTTGAACTACCATTCCCCAGCACTGTAGAGCAGACACTACCACACAGCCCGACCTGTACACAAGGTCTTACCTATGTCAAGGCCTCACTCAAACCTACAACTACACACTTACAGCTAGAGCACAAAGCTACCTTCGACCTTGAAGAGCAGTATGGGCCATCAATGACAAGCGGAAAAGGGAAAGAGAAAGATGAGATAGCTGCACAGATAGCAAAGCTCGCTACCGAGCTAGAACTAATGAAGGGGGGGCAGTTCCCCATTTCTATGGATTTCAAAGACCTCTGCATACATCCTAGAGGTGTGCTACCACCGAACTTCCAAATGCCCAATGTTGAGAAGTACTATGGTACTACCTGCCCTAGGATGCATCTCCGTATGTACTGCAATGCTATGTTCTAGTGGGGACATGATGAGTGGATATTGGTCCAGATGTTCAGCTAAAGGTTAGAGAAGAATGCTAGGAAATGGTTGGCAAGCCAAGAAAGGAACAATGTCAGTACATGGAGGGCCTTGACATGATCTTTTGTTAACCATTACAGATTCAATCTCGAACTACTACCAACCAGAGAAGAAGTAGAAGGAATGAGGCTAGCCTCAAGAGAGAGTATCAGGGACTTTACATACAGATGGAGACTAAAAATCTCCAACCTCAAGCACCCCATGTCTGAAGAGGATATGATATCTACTTTCGTGAGGACTCTGGGTCCTACTTACCAGCTGATGCTCCTGACCGCGTCACAGAATAACTTTGTTGAGGTTATTGACAAAGCCGACACGGTAGAGTTGGCAATCAAAGCAGGGTTGGTACACGAGGCATCACTTACCCTAGCCAATTCCTCTAAGATAGTGCCGAAGAAGGAAACCACTACACGGCCAAAAGCTAATCAAGTGCATGCCATTGAGGTGCCATGGCCTAGTCAGAATAGTGGTCATGTTCTGTCTCCACCACATCCAGCTCAAAGTTACCCTGCAGCCATGAATATTATTCCTCCTCAAACACAGCAGTTCTACTAGCCTAAGTACCTGGGTGCGCCAGGAGAAGAAAGAAAATTCACCCCTCCGCCTTACCCTCTGCCCTACTTCTATAATCAAGGAGAACATTGTGAGTATCATCAAACTCTAGGGCATACCCTCGATAGGTGCTTCCGCTTGAGACATGCTATCCAAGACCTGATTGAGGAGGGTAAGGTATCATTTGACCCTACACCCACCAATCCTCCATTAAACACCAACATTATTCAAAATCCACTCCCCGATCACAAGCCACCAGAAGGGGTCAATATGATAGGTACTACCAGCATCCAATTCAATCTTGCTAGCTATATTACCAAAGTCTCAGAACCCGAAAAAGTCATATTTTTGCTCCACACTGACCATGTGTCCACCATAGGAGGCTATGCCCCTGAGCCTATTCACCCTCCTAAATATGAGCATTTGCTCACCGACATGTGGGATATAGCTCCAAAAAACCCGATCACAATTCTTCCCCCTGACATCAATATATACGTGGAAAGTTCAGCAACTCATGACCCTTTCTCATCACCCAATATCATCCCACCACCTTCATTATATGCCTAACTCACTGACCTTTCATCTCCCTACCAAGTCATCAACATTCCTCCACCCACCAGAATCCAATGCTTGCTTAATAGAGTCCCTTTGGGCTATCTGATCGGAGAAGTTGTAGACCCTGAACTGTCAAGAGATGAGCTTGAAGAGCTCACAGCTTTTATTACCTGGTCTGGCAGAGTCTCCAAACCGGTCACATATCTACACCCTGAGGACAAGGGGAAAGAGAAGATGACAGAAGAAGAAACAGAGACAGAGGTATAGAAGCAAACCAGAGAAACAAAAGAGAAGAAAGAAAATAAGGTTTTTGAAGTAGCTATTCAGAAGTTTCATCTGTTCTTGGTCGAGCAGCTATCCAAGACACCGGCATAGGTCTGAATCTTGGGCCTCTTGCTCACATCAGAGTAACACCGAGAGAGATTCTTGAATATATTCAGAAAGTCCTTTGTGGATGCCTTAATCACACCAGACAGACTGGAGAATATGGTGGCAAGGGTATCAACACCGCGAGTCATCACATTTTCTGATGATGAAATCCCTGAAGAAGAAACTGTGCACAATAGAGCCATCTACATCACAACACGCCATTCTGACATGTGCATTCCACTTATCCTGGTAGACAATGGGTCAGCTTTGAACATCTGCACCAAGGATACTTTGGACACTCTGGGGGTTCCCACAGACTGTGTGAAACCCAACCCATATGACATCAAGGCCTTTGACAATTTAGTAAGTCGCGGCCAAGGAGAAGTGTTCATTCCCCTAGTGATTGAAAAAAGAATGTTCCAAGTCCAGTTCCAGATATTGAGCATACCATCCTCCTTCATAATGTTGTTGGGGAGACCATGGATACACTAGGCGGATGCCGTCTCATCTACTTTGCATCAGAAAGTCAAATTCATTATCAATGACGAGGTCATTACAGTGCTAGTAGATACGGATGTCATCACTATGACAAGCCAGAAGATACTAGGAGTTCGGAACCTGTAAGCCCCGAACACATTCACCTCATATCAATTTGAAATCATACACACAAAGTAAGAAGCGACCGAGTTTGAGAGAAAGGCTGAAACACTTCCACCAAAATTCAATATGATGGCCCAAATGAAGTTTGATCCAGACAAGGGTCTGGGCAAGTATTCCCAAGATAGGAAGAACTCCATCAAGGCTATCAGAGTGTGGTATAAGGCAGGCCTAGGTTTTAAATCTCTCCTCAAACATCAGCTCAAGAAGAATAAGAAGAGGAAAGTCAACTACAAAGCTGCACTGCACTTCGTATCAGCTTCTGAACTCTCTGAATCCAGCAACACCCTATCAACCATAGCACTAGTTCAAACAAAACCCTCAAAGCCCAACAAAGAGTACTCGATATTTGAACCAGTTGTAATTCCACCTCTAGTCATCAACTCATATCCTACCTATCATCTTGAGGCTGCTCCTCATATCTACATGTCCAACACTAAGCCGTCTGTCCCTGAGGTTGGGGAATGTTCAGCCCCCAGCACCTTAAAACAAAGGGAAGACAACCTAACTCCTCTAAGTCTACTCTCGCTCCCAGGCGATGTAAGAAAGGCTCTCCAATCAGTGATTGCGAGCGGAGAACTAGACTTAGACAAAATTGACCCTGATTAGGTCATCATGTTGGGAACATGGATACCCGTGGACGCCACAGAGCAGATCGGGAAAGCCAACTCAACAACAATAGAAGATCAAGATCAGGTGATGGATTGATCAATGACAGAGGCTTGGAAGAGCTGATCATTTTATACTCTTGTTCAAACTTTTCAAAAGCTTTTAGTTCTTTTACTTTCACCCTTTTGTATAAGAACTATGTAGACTCGATCCCTAATGACTCATGAATTGTCGAAGCATTCAACTAATGCACTTGTAAGGGGTACGTAGGCAATCTGAGACAGCTTCAGGCCTAGTCACTTTCTGAAAAGTCTTTTGCTTTTCTTTACCCTTGTAGTCAAAGAACTATGTGCGGCTTGATCTTGACAAACCAATGTTTTCAAAAGCACTTATACTGAAAGTCAAGTATGTAGGCAACTTGAGAAGTAACTTCAGGTTCAATTATTTTTCAAAAAAATATATAAAAATGTAAATTTGGTCCATCCCGAGGCCAGAACTACACTCGACTTGATCCCGGCTGAACAAGTTTTCTCAAACTTGTGATCAGCGTAAACATCGGGTATGTAGGCAACTTGGAGTTGATTCCAAGTCCAATTGCTCTTCTCGGGTATAAATTCCTTTTATGTAAATTAACACGAAAAGCTTTCTTTCACAAGACAGGAACAAGAAGAATGGAATGATGATGAATTAATGCCAAAAGAGGTGATCAAGGCCTTTGAGCGCCAAGAGAATTGGAATCTTCCATCGGTAGATGACTTCTAAGAGATTAATCTTGGGTCGGAAACCACGCCTAGAGTTGTGAAAATTGGGACTCCCAGCACTTCAGATATGGGGCATGCCCTGTTGAACTTGCTCAAAGACTACATAGACATCTTTGCATGGACTTATGCAGACATGCCTGGTTTGGACACAGACCTCGTCACCCATAAGCTTCCCACTAACCCGAATATTCATCCTACCAAGCAAAAGCCTAGGCGTGTACAACTAGAATGGTCCCTAGCCCTCAAAGAAGAAATCCAAAAATAATTAGACGCAGGCTTCCTGTTATCTGTTTAATATACTCAATGGTTAGCCAACATAGTCCCTGTACCCAAGAAGGACGGCAAGGTCTGAATGTGTATAGATTATAGAGACCTGAACAAAGCTAGTCCCAAAGATGACTTTCCCTTACCCCATATTGATGTACTCATTAACAGTACTGTCAGACACGAGATGATGTCCTTCATAGATGAGTTCTCAGGCTACAATTAGATCAAGATGTCAATAGAAGATCGTGAGAAAACTTCTTTCACGACCCCTTGGGGCACGTTCTGCTACAAAGTAATGCCCTTCGGTCTCAAAATGCCGAGGCAACATATCAACGGGCCATGACTGCCCTCTTCCATGACATGATCAATAAAGAGATGGAAGTCTATGTTGACGACATGATTGTCAAATCTCGTCACAGAGAAGATCATCTGAGCCATTTACAGAAGCTATTTGCCCATCTCAGAAAGTACAGATTAAAGCTGAACCTGAACAAATGCATCCTTGGAGCTTCTCAGGGGAAACTGCTAGGCTTCATCATCAGTGAAATAGGCATAGAAGTTGATCCTTTAAAGGCTAAAGCAATCATTGGAATGCCTACACCTCACATAGAGAAGGATGTATGCAGTTTCTTAAGCCATATCCAATACATTAGTCGTTTCATTGCCCAACTCACTCCCATCTGTGAGCCTTTATTCAAGCTACTGAGAAAGAATGTTCCAACTCAATGGAATAATGACTGTCAAGCTGCCTTTGACAAGATCAAGAATTATCTGCTAAGCCCGCCTGCATTGATCTTGCCAGAACCAGATCGTCTGCTCATTATGTATATGACTGTGCACAACACCTCCTTGGGATGCGTGCTTAGGCAGCATGATAAGACTAGAGAAAGGGAATAGGCCATCTACTATCTGAGCAAGCGTTTCATTGATTACGAAACCAGATATACTCCACTTGAGAAAACCTGTCTCTCTTTGGTCTATATCAGCAAAAGTCTTTGGCACTATTTCCTATAGTACAAAGTGTTTCTGATATCTCGAATAAATCCCATTAAGTATTTATATGAGAAACCTGTAACTACGAGAAGAACTGCCCGATGGTTGATGTTGCTATCAGAATTTGACATTACATATGTCTCACAGAAAGCCATCAAAGGGCAAGCCATAGCCGATTTCCTAGCAGACAGGCTAGCAGATGAACCTTCATCCTTGAAATTTGACTTCCTAGATGAGTAGATATTGAGTGTTGAAGTTGAGTTAAACAAGGTTGTCAGATGGAAGATGTGTTTTGACAGAGCTGTCAATCAATTAGGCAACGGGATTGGAGCTGTGCTCATTTCTCCCACAGGTGTCCTTATTCCAATCATCGCAAGGCTACATTTTCAATGCACCAACAATATAGCAGAGTATAAAGCTTACATCATCAGTTTGAAAGCAGCCATTGATCTAGGTATCGATGAACTAGAAGTCTACAGAGATTTAGCACTTGTCATCTTCCAAGCAACCGAAGATTGGTTCATTCGAGAAAAAAAGTTTCTAGACTACCATGAATGCCTACAGATCCTGTCCAAGAACTTTGAATATCTAACCTTCGACTATATTGGTAGAAGAAGAAACAGCTTTGCAGATGCTTTAGCCACTCTGACTTCAATGATTGACATCCCTCAAGGGACAGACATGATACCAATTGAGATCAAACAAAGAAATGAGCCATCCTATTGCCTCCAGATCACAACTACTGATTTGAATAAGGAGCCGTGGTTCCTCGACATCAAAAATTATCTAGAAGATCAGACTCTTCTGTCCATGGCTTCTAAGAATGATCAATGTGCTCTATGGAGATTAGCTGCTCAATTTGTTTTACATGGTGGGACCCTGTAGAAGAAGTCCCCTCATCATGTTCTCTAGAGATGCGTAGACGAAGCTAAAGTCTTTGCCATCATTGAAGACATCCATAAAGGAAAGTGCGGCCCATACATGAATGGGCTCATGCTTGCCAAGAAGATCCTCACACTGGGTTACTATTGGTCAACCATGGAAACAGATTGTTGTCAACATGTAAAGAAGTGCCACACTTGCTAGTCTTATGCCAACCAACTTCTGATTGCACAACCTAACCACTCTTTGGTCATTCTCCATGTGGGGAATTGATGTAGTGGGGCTTATGCCTCAGAAGGCCACCAATGGACATCTATACATCATTGTAGCTATTTACTACTTCACTAAATGGGTGGAAGTTGTATCTCTAGCAGCAGTCACAATGAAGAACATAACTAGATTCATATAGAGAGACATCATCTGTCGATATGGTGTTCCTAGCAAAATTATCACTAACAATGCAACCAATTTTGTGAGAAAGGATCTTGAACTACTCTGCAAGAAGTTTAAGAGTCACCATCATCAATCTTCTCCATATAGACCACAGATGAACGGAGTAGTAGAAGCATCTAACAAGAACCTTAAGAAAATCTTACAGAAGATAACTACTAATCACTCAAACTTACATGCAATGTTGCCTTATGTACTTATGGCCTACAGAACTTCAATCCACACTTCAATAGAGGAAACCCTTTATTCATTGGTCTATGACATGGAGGTAGTCTTGCTAATTGAAGTTAAAATTCTAAGCCTCCAAGTCTTAGCCAAAGCAAAGATTCCAGAGTTAGCATAGGCACAGGTTCAACATGATCAATTGAACCTTATTGATGAGAAGAGACTGCAAGCAATGAGCAATGGGCAAGCCTATTAGAGGCGCATAGCCATAGCATTCAACAAATGGGTTAAACCTAGAGATGTTGAGGAAGGAGACTTAGTTCTTAAGAAGTCCTTCCACATGAACAAGCACCACAGGGGCAACCTCGGCTAAATTACGAAGGACCCTTCATTGTCAAACAGAAGCTATTTGGTGGGGCACTATTATTGGGAAACATGGACTGGGAAGACTTCCCCAGATTTGTAAACTTGGACCAAGTCAAAGGGTTCTTTGCTTGACTACTATAAAATTAACTTTTACTATGAAAGCTTGAAATGAAAAGACCTTGAACAATCATTTTTCTGAAACACTCTCTTACCCATTACTTTTACCTCCACAGTCATGTTCATTTCTAAAAATCCAAAGCAAAAAAAATCAATGGTTCAACAAAAAAACAACAAAAAAAAGCAAAAAGAAAAAAAAAAGCTTATAAAGAACCATGATTTTCTTCAAAGAAAAAATAGACAAGAATTTTGTAGGGAACCATGATTTCCTTCAAATACATGGGCATTTTATAGAGAACCATGATTTTCTTCAAAACATGAAAAATTTATAGAGAACCATGATCGTCTTCAAAACATGGAAATCTTTTACATAACCATAATCTTCTTCAAGAAATGAGCATTTTGTAGATAACCATAATTTTCAAATCACAATCAGCCTCTGATCAAGAGCCATTCATATTCATATTTCTAGATCCTTTCAATCTTGCCTACTCAAAGGCAAACCTTGAAACCGTCAATAAACCTTTCATTCAACAAAGCAGCTATTCAAGCCTCTTAGCACTATGAGAAGTTAAGCAAAAGTCAACATTATACAAGTCAAGCATTCAACCAACTTTGGAACAAGAGCATGTACCTCATCCAATCACCTTCCAAAAATCCCAAACCTGTCTTTGTACATGGGTAAAACAGAGACAAAGATAAAAAGAAATATTTCAAAGCTTAGAGTGAAAATCGAAAACAGTACTCTAACCTAGTCCTAGTAAATAGGAGCAAAATTAAGTCAACACTAAGGGTGAAAACTAAAAATGGCACCCTAAGTGAAGTTAAGTCAATCAAGTCATGAGCACACATCATCAAAAACCATCTTTTGACAAAGCAAGAGCAAGGACCTCAAACATAGGCATGTAATCTCACTCTCCTCGGAGAGGCACATTCAATATTCAAAACTTACAAACCTTTCATACCTAACCCAAACTAGGCATGACATCATTAGCATATAAAAACATGACCCTATGCACTCGAAGAGTAACACAATAGTGCATCACTAATTTTCAAAGATCCTGAGGGGCCCAACTTTTCAAATCAATGGAAGATTTCAAAAAATGAATTTTTAAAATCTCTTTAAAAAGCAAATGCAAAGTCCAGCCAATCCAGCCTTTAAATCTCAGTCATCAATCAATCAACATCGTCAATCATTAGGAAGCATCGTCCATATCACTAGGAAAGCCTTCTACACAGTTGTCGATGACTCTAGGATCAAGGAGCAACAAAAAAATCAAGATGGAGCATTATCTCCAGTAAAGTGCCATTCACGGCCAAGCAAAGCTAGAGATGATACATCATCTCCCTAAGAAAAGTGGAAATGATGCATCATCGCCCATCAATTGTGATTGGGAATGACACATCACCTCCCAACAAAAAAAATCAAGATGAGGTATCATCCCCTGTAGAGTGTCATTCACGGCCAAGCAAAGCAGGAGATGATACATCATCTCCCTAAGAAAGTGTGGAGACGATGCATCATCTCCTATCAATTGTGACTGAAGATGATCTATCACCTCGCAATAAAAATCAAGATGAAGCATCATCTCCAACAAAAGGCCATTCACGGTCGAGCAAGGTTGAAGATGATACTTTATCTCCCAAAGCAAAGAGCAAAAACGATATATCACCATCCATCTATGGAGGTTGATGTACCACCTTTAATCAAATAATAAGCAATGAGATCTGGGTTTAGGCCCTAAGTAATGGAAATTGGGCCATGGCTCCTGAGCAATGGATTGAGCCTCGACCCCTAAGTAATGGATTGGGCCTTGGCCCTAAGTAATGGATTGGGCCTCGGCCCTTGAGCAATGGATTAAGCCTCAGCCCCTAAGAAATGGATTGAGCCTCGACCCCTGAACAATGAAATTGGGCTGTGGCCCCTGAGCAATGAAATGAATTGGGTCTCAGCTCTTGAGCAAGGAATTAGGCCTCGACCCCTGAGCAATGAATTTGGGCTGTGACCCTTAAGAAATAAAATTGGGCCATGGCCCCTAAGCAATGAAATTAGGCCTCGGCCCCCCGAGCAAAGGACTGGGCCTCAGCCCCTAAGTAATGGATTGGGCCTCAGCCAGTCTACAATGAATTATGGGCTGCTGCCCCTTAAGGAATTTGGGCCTTGGCGCCTCTGTAATGAATTATAGGCCACCGCCCCTTAAGGAATTTGAGCCTTGGCCCCTCTGCAATGAATTATGGGCCGCCGCCCTTTAAGGAATTTGGGCCTTGACCCCTCTGTAATGAATTATGGGCAGCTGCCCCTTAAGGAATTTAGGCCTTGGCCCCTCTACAATGAATTGTGGGCCACTGCCCCTTAATGAATTTAGGCCTTGGCCCCTCTACAATGAATTGTGACCCACTGCTCCTTAAGGAATTTGGACTCTGGCCCCTCTGCAATGAATTATGGGCTGCCGCCCCTTAAGGAATTTAGGCCTTGGCCCCTTTGCAATGAATTGTGGGCTGTTGCCCCTTAAGGAATTTGGGCCTCGGCTCCTCTACAATGAATTACACCCTAGCTCCTCTGTAATGAAATTGGGTAAAGGCCCCTTAAGAGTAGCGTCAATCCTTAGGGATCCCCACAATTTTGAAGTAAGCCTTGTAAATCTCCTAACATGAACTAGCGAACAAATGAAACCCTGAAGTCTACTCTGTCGGCAAAACAACTCGATGATAAGTCATCACCTTAGCTAAGTTCATCCTTATGATAATGATTGATAGAAAATGAGGCATCAATCATTTTTGACCTTGAGACCAGGCCACATAAAGGTTCAGTGAGGACTCCACCTCACAGAAATGACCAAATTTTGACATCACAGATTGCTTACCAAGCATAGGCAAATGTCGATCATTGTTCCATTGCCTATGTAACATGACAAAACATAAATACGTAGCACCAATCTCTAGAGATCTCCATGGCTTTTAAAGTTAAGCCCAAAAACTTCTCGATATGCTCTACTTAGGCCACCATAGGTTCAGTGAGGGTCACCAGGTTGCCTCATTAGAAATGGCCAAAATCTTTGACATGACAGATTGCCTTTCGGGTACAGGAAAGTGTCGACATCAATCCATAGCCTATATATCATGACAACTGCCTTTGGAAATTGGTTGAAACAAGTATGTAGCATTGATCATTCATGATCTCCATAGCTTTCAAAATAAGCCTAAAAACTTCCTGACATGCCTTGATCAAGCTACCACAAGTTCCATGGGGGACTCTATGTTACCTCACCAGAAATGGCCAAAACTGTTGACATAGTAGACTATCTACTCGGGAATAGACAAATGTTGACCTCAATCCATAGCCTATATATACCATGACAATCATCTTTGGAAATTGATTGAAACAGATATATAGCACCGATTCCTCGAAACCTCCATAGCTTTCAAAGTAAGCCTAAAAACCTCCTAACATACCCCATGCAGGCAACGTAGGTTCGTTAAGTCGTGTTGGTCCCCGACTTTGTAAAATGGCCTTCATAGATAAACCGTTTATCTTGGGTGTAGGTAGACATCATCACTCCATAGCCTGCGTATTATACCAGCCATGTTTGCAAATTGGATGATTGAAATAGATATATAACACTAGTCTCTTAAAATCTCATGGCTATTGATACAGGCCCTATCGGCAATCCCTGAACCATGACCAAATTGTCGCACAGCATCCTAGTTATTCAGACATAGTTGAATGCTGCACTTCGATTCATAGTCTATGTATTATCTTACCGCTAATACCATTAGGGAGTTATGCATAATACATTGCATTGGGTTCCTTGTTATCACAACCCCCATAGCTTTCGTAGAGAGCACAACAACATCTCTAGTCCTAGTCAGTCCTCTACCTACACTTAGTCAAAGTCGGGAGAATTGTAAGGTATAACCCATTTGTGATGTCTATTTATTAGGACGTAAATACACATCAGAATTCAATCCATAAAGTCTGTAAAATTCCTAAGGCCATAGCTAGGCTGCTATCATGCTTGAAGAATCCTCCTCACAGTAAATGAGTTACTTGTGAGAAAAATACACAATTGCTTCTTGGGAAAGAGCTCATAACTTTTCTCTACATGTCCAAACCAAGCCACCCTTCTAGTTAAAATTTTGGCATAGCCCAGTCCATACTTTTGAATGGCTTACCTGCATCGGTCATTCCAGTTAGTACTTTATTTTCCACATGATTTACTAACAGCCACCTCGTGACATTAGCTCGGCATCGGACAACGAGCAATGCCACATTTTGATCCACCAAGTCTACGAAATGCTAGCTCCTGACCATAGTGTTTCTTCTATCTGAAGTCTAAACAACTATCAAGCTTGAGTAGTACTTTCATAGCATAGGTTACTTGTGATAAAAACCCTTCCATAGCTTCTTAGGAAAGAACGCGATAACATTTCTCTGTAGGTTCTTGTGATCATCGCAAAAAAGGGTCCGTGACCCACTTCGGGGTTTGGTTCGGAGTTGCCACCAACTCGGGGTTTTTTACAGGCGGGGTTGGACACCTGCTTCCCTTCTGGGGGAAAGGGAGGATACGGGCTTTTTGGGGCCGGGGCTAGGCACTCGGGCCTAAGGGTTTTACTCTCTTTTGGTCTGGTTTTTAGGGATTTGGGTAAGCTGTTTTGTTGCAATTGGGGAAGGTGTTAGGCACCCCAATTACCCACCTTTTTAGGGTGCCTGCTCTGACCTAACCAGTTCATTTCATTT
>JAOXJP010057106.1:0-10712 GCA_025762735.1 Platanus orientalis | reverse complement strand
AAGGAACACCACTCAAAGTATGACATGGATCATCAAGAAATCCAGGGACAGACTGCAATGCATCCAATGGTTATTAAAATAACTAAAAGAAAGTAAAAGGACGATGGGACGAAGTTAACATATCAGGAAAAGTTAGCATAAGAAGATGGCTGCTTGCTAAGCTGATAAACTGTTTGTTGAGGAAACAGATCAGGTTCAAAACTTGTCCACCACACTAAACTAAAAGAGGTGCATTTAGTGAGCCACTTGTAAGTGGGTTGCCAACCCCCAGCAGAAAAGGCCCACCTAGTGGCAAGTGGCAACACAAAACATTTTAGCAGATGCCAGCTTGCTAAGTTGGTCAAGTCACTGGGTGTTGATAGATGATACCATGACCTGGCTGACTAACCACCATGCTTGACTGTCCAAAAGAAAAAGAAAAAAAAGGAAAGAAAAACCAGATATAGATGATGGGGTTAGGCATCACTTCTCAAGGATATGATGAGTACGTTAGAAGTTGGTAAATACATGGTCAGAGTTGTTTCGTATGCTAAGAATAAAGATCTAGGAAGAAGAAGAAGAAGAAGAAGAAGAGAAGAAGGTTTGAAACTGAATGCCGTATGTAGGATTCTAGCTTCTCCTACACATGTCTAATTGTATTTTTGCATGTGGTATAAAGATAGAAATACCCTGGATATGCACAGCCATATATACCCTTACAAATATGCCCCTTATTCCATAAATACCCTTCTACTACATTAATATACACATGCTGTCTAACACTCCCCCTCAAGCTGGCATGTATGAATCATGCATGCCACGCTTGGATTCAATGGAATGAAACTCAAGTGTGGACAGGCCCTTAGTAAAAACATCAGCAAGTTGATCTCCCATTCGTACATAGGGTGTGGATATGAGTCCTGACTAAAACCTCTCCTTGATGCAATGACGACTAACCACAATGTGTTTTGCAATCATGCTGCACAGGATCATGGGCTATGTTGATGGCTGCTTTGTTATCACAATAAAATCTCATAAGTGTGCAAATCTGGAATCCCAAATCTAGACACATGCCTCTTATCCATAATAGCTCACAAATACCATTGGTCATGGAGCGAAACTTTGTTTCAGCACTAGACGAGCAACCATTGGTTGCTTCTTGCTCTCCCCTGTAACCAGATTCCCACCAACAAATGTGTAATATCCTGAGGTTGATCTTCTATCCATTGCCAATCCAGCCCAATCTACATTAGTATACCCCTCAATTCATAGTGCATCATCAATGTAGGCCTCAACTCAGATTGTATCACTTTTCTTATAAAGCAGTCCCATGCCTGGTTAACTCGTTTGAGATTAATCTTTTCCATGATCCGCAGACTCAAAATGCATTGGCTGATAAGTTAGCTAATTGGCGAGTGGGATTGGAGAATGTGGTGAGCTCTAATGTAATGTCGGACTCCCTTTGTTGATGTCTCAGGCCAATTGTTGTATTTTATTATTCTCTTTCTTTAATAAAGTTGTTAATTATCCAAATAAATAAATAAATAATGTTTGGGTTTTTTTTAAGTACCTCAAGATTTTATAAGCAGCCTCTAAGTTTATTGTGGTGGGTGCATGCATAAACTGACTCACAAGTCCAACAACATATGATATGTCAAGTTTGGTCAAAGAAAGATACATCAACTTACCAACCAACCTCTGGTATCTTCCAACATTTATCAGTCTTCCACCATCAAATTCTCATAATTTACAATTCGGATCAACTAGAGTGTCACACAACCTACAACCCAACATCCCGACATAATTAGAATGTCTTAACACATACTTTCTCCGAGATTGGAACACTCCCTCTTTGAACGTAGTATCTCTATCCCAAGAAAATAGTGTAATGGGCCAAAATCTTTGATCTCAAACTGTTGGTTGAGATATTTTTTTAATTGCTCCACCTTACCAAGATCATTTCTTATCACAACTATGTCATCAATATACATTATTAGAATAGTCAACCCACTATTCTGATGTTTAATGAAGAGTATATGATCTGTCGGGCTCCGCAAGTACCCTCTTTGTCTCATAGCACTACTAAATTGCCCAATACCCAACTGCCCAAGAACCCAATCAAGGCAGCCCCAATTCACATGAGCGTCAGCTTTCTCCATGTCAATCTTGCAAACAATGCCATCCTAGTCCACCTTCCTCATCGCATCCACACACTCATTAGCTAAAAAAGAACAATTTGTTAGTTGTCTCCCTGGGAGGAACGCATTCTGAGAGGGGGAGATGACATCTAGAAGAGAAGCCTCTAACCGGATCGTCAACATTTTCGCCACCAGCTTATATAAGCAACCCACCAAGCTAATCAGTCTAAAGTCTTTTAGATGATTGGCTCCTTTCTTCTTACGAATGAGAGTGATGAAAGTTGCACTCAACGACTTGCACCATTAGTACCTGGAGTGAAATGCCTCAAATACTGCCATTACATCCTTTCCCGTCACCTCCCAACCTAACTTCAAGACCTTTACAGGAAAACCATCTGGACCGGCGCCTTGTCATCCTCCACACTGGCCGGAGCTAACTTCACTTTTGTCTCCAAAAACGGTCTCTCTAACCATGTGTGTTGCTCCGCGCTAATACAATTAAACTCTACCCCTTTGAGAACCGGCCGCAATGGAAGCGGGTCTGTGTATAAATGGGTATAAAATTGCTCGATCTCATTCCTAATCAACTCCTGATCAAAAATTCACTCCCCCTCAATACATAGCTTACTAATCATATTGGATGAACTCTTCATGTTCACTGTCTGATGAAAGAATTTGGTATTGCAATCCCCCTCCTTGAGCCAAGATACTCTGGACTTCTGCCTCCACGAGATTTCCTCCATTCTTAACAATCTATTATATTCATGTTCTGACTCCATTCTCGCACATGCTTCCTCTTCATTAAGAGACCCAGACATGCCTCTCAACTCTAACTCCTTCATCTTTTTCAAACACGCTACCTTCCTCAACTCAATGCCTTCAAACACGTCCCTTTTCCACGACAGAATGCGCTCTTTAAGCATCTTTAACTTCTGAGCAAAAATGAAGCTCGTAGAACCTTCCACTATAAATCCGGCCCACCACATCTTGATCAATTCCAGAAAAACCAGGGATCTCTAACCACATAAGCTCAAACTTGAAAGGACAAGGACCAGACGTGATAGGAGAAGGTCGAAGCATAATAGGAATATAATATGATCCAGCATTTGGCAAGGCTTCTTGAATCACCTGGGGGATTTGCTCCAACCAATCAGCAGACAAAAGAAACCGATCTAATCGACTGCTTACACTTCGATCCTGGTGGTTGTTCCAAGTAAAAGAGGCCCCACGCAGCGACAGATCAACCAGATCGAACTCATGAATAAAATCATTGAATTGACACATTTGTCTAGACATATGTGTCACACCCACCCGTTCCCCAGAGAACTGAATGACATTTAAATCCCCACCCATGCACCAACGCACCATCCAATCAGATCGAATCCTTGCTAACTCCTCCTTGAGCATTCCAAACCCATCCGAATTGCAAGACCCATAGACCCTCGAGAATGCCCATTCCTTCTGATCCTCTTTATTCCTGACTAAGAAGCATAAAAATTACCTACCCTTTGGTCAATCACTTCAAAGAGAGTGTAATTTCATGCCACAAGAATCCCACCAAATCTCCCAATCACTGGCTTATGAATAAAATTAAAGGTGTTCCTCTCCCAGATGTCCAACTTCATCCTTCTGTCAATCACCTGCAATTTAGTCTCTTGCAAAGAAATAATATTGATCTTCTATCTCTTCACCAAGTCCTTCACCGTCCACCTCCTCTCTTCCCTTCCAAGCTCCCTAACATTCCAGATACAAAAGTTCATCTTCATCATAAACATCTGACATAAGTTTTTCACATCTCCCCCTCCTTTCTCTGCCTCTATCCACCCTATCGTATTGGATCCCAGAGTGAAGTTTTCTAAGTTCTAGATCCCTTCTACTAACAAGCGCTTTCTTTCTACTGCCTTTATTGCACTTGGGACTTCAGCTCCAGTGTGTCTCTCTATTTCCCACATGAAGTCTTCCACATTCTGCTCAATCCCCTAAAACGAATAACCCAGTTGTCGCTTTACCTCTACCCCCTTCTTTAACACCAATCAGAGTGGGGAGATGGCGGTAGCATCAAAATTGGATCAACCTCAATGACTAAATTTCCCTCCTTTGGATCCATCGCCCATTCACCCCCAACCAAAGACCCAAAATAAGACTCATCCGATGAATAATCTCCCCAACATCGTTTCACCAATTGAGAATTAAGCAACCCATCGTCTCCAAACTCCCCATCCCCTATTTTCGCCTCAAGTTTCTCGACCGCTGCCTTCTCTCTAGAGCATGACCTACTGTAACTTGCCCCTCCCCTAATATCTCTCCAGTCCAACGAAGCTCCTTCAAACATCAACCTTTCTCCCCCCCAATCCTCTCCATCTTCATTGCTATTTTCATAATATGTTGTCGTAGCCTTACCTTTACCAAGGATCGTTGGTACTAGTTTGGTGTGTTCCTTATTTTCACTATCTTTAATCACAATCCCCTAGTTGTTGCATGTTTGGGAGACCACTAGTTGGTTTTTTCTCGCATAGGCTGAATGGTACTAATCACCTCCAGCAGCTGATGCTTCTTTTGGATCTTCACCCTTGTTACAGATGCTTTGTCTGGATCAGCCAGTGACTTCCCTCTGCGAGAAAACTTCTCCGTATCTTCAGTATCGACTACCTTCTTTAAAGGTCGTCCCCCCTTCTTTTTATTTGCCTTTTTAATCCATCTCCCATTGGGCTTGACCCTTAAATCCACATGTTTGGGCTCCACCCTCGGTCTGAGATAACACTAGCGAATAGACTTCTCCTTGGGCATAACTCCCTCCCCCTGTCAGGCCCCTTTTCTTCTACCATGGGCTTTAGACTTCAGCCTATCCATCCAAGAGCGGTCCAGACTGACCCTACCCTCCCTAATAACTCGTAGTCCAGGCCCACAATTTGCAGCCTTATCCCTCCCTTTGTTGTGTCGGACCACTTCTCTCCCCCGATCTTGGACCAGGTTCAAATTTATATTCAAGTGAGACGCCCAAGGCCTGTTTGTTTGAATCCGGTTTGACCAACCAAGCCCTCGACCAGGCACTCTCCTCCTGTGGTTTTCCTTCTCCCAACCAGAGGTGGGAAAAAGCATCTCCTTCTGGCGATACCCCTTCCCTTCAAATTTTGAAACCAATCCAGTTGTACTCCGATCTTCACCTTCACCCCCATAGTCAGAATTATCCTCTTACTGATTGCCCGTAAGGTTTTGCTAGAGCACCTCCGCCGACACACATATGGGCAATTCCGACACCCGCACCGCCACCTTTAAGGCTAAGGATCAATCCTCTACCCATAGGCTTTTTAATGCATCGGGAGTCCAAATAACCAAATCCAACCCCCTTCCTCAACTTCCTACTGTCGGAATCCTTTAACACCCTTTGTCAAACATCCAGCCGTCGGGTGCCACTTGTCTAGAAGAACTCCACCCCCTCCCATCTTTTAACCCCATCATTCAAAACCCTTTTCGCTTCCGCAGGAGATGGGAGCAAGAACAAGAATAAATTATTCACCATATGTCGCACCTGTAGTTCCCCTCTAACCTTCCATTGTTTTTCCCCCATTGTCGTAGAGCAAAAGCACTTGGGTTGTCGCCAATGACTCTCCCGACCAAGCATGCCTGAAGCTGCTCCTTACGGGAGACAAGAGACTTTGACGGGAAGGAAATAACCTTATTGGTCCCCCAAAGCTTCAGTGAGGGACTGGTTCCGACTAGTCAAGCTAGACCTTCCGTCATTGCCTCCTTATAGCTCATGTTCCTTCCACTTCCCCCTGTATCTGTTTTCCCCTTCTACTTCTCAGCTCGAGGTCCCTTTTCCAATCACCTCCCTTTTTGTATGCGTGGTCCCTAAACCTCGACACCCCCCATTAGAAACCAACCTCCCACATCAAGATTCTCCCTCACCTAGCGCTTCCCTCATCTTGAGCCTGCCTTCTGGAAGCCATAATCCACTCCCAGCCTCATCTATGAATCGTGGCCCTACCCAAGGTGGGTACCCCCTCCTCCACTCCCAATAGTTCCGGTCACCCATCTACAATAGCGGTATGGTAAAAAGTTTTAGTCACCCATCTCCGTTGCCGTCTAGGAACCATGAGAGATGAGAGAGAGAGGATAGCACTCCACGAGCTACCAAAAACCCAAAATTCGATTTCTATATTTCAACTGAACTATAGTTATCAACTTTGATGACTAAACCATAGTTATCAAAGTGAGAAGCGAAAGTGGGAAGCATTGTGAAAGCGTGAAGCGGAAAGTAAGACTCAATAAATCTTTGGGAAGCGAAAACAATAATAAAGTAAATAATTATAAATTATAATCAATAATTTCAACTACAATACAATTTAGTGAATAAACTTAAAGAAAGTACAAAAAACCTAAAATCTATACTATGTACAAAGAATTATGACATATAAATTAATATGAAAAACATTTGTTACTAGTATGGCCAGCCATACCTTAAATTTATGATAGATAAGATTTTTTGTAGATCACTTCCATCTTAGAGTTGGACTACAAAAGACTTTGTGTAAAAACCATTGGATTTGAATCTTTTTTATTGGATTGGAATAAAATGATATAAACTAGAAATTCAATTCTAATTCCTTTTTTTCCTAATAAGTATTACTAAATCTCATAGATAATTTTTTATTTAATGCTAACAACATAGGATTTACATTAAATAAAATACAATATTGTTTCTTGGATTGTTTCTTAGTCAACTCTCTTGATGTTTCTACTCGCTTCTCCAAAAGCTTCCATTCGTTTCCCTAGATAGCTTTCACTTGCTTTACCCAGCTTCCCACATTTAGGAAGCATGTTTCCCACTATTTGGGAAAGCGGAATAGAATTAGCTTCTCAAACGAGCTTTGTAGGAAGCGAGCTTCCCACCTTGTCCCAAGCTTCCTTGCAACTATGGACTAGACTACGTAACAATACACCAACTAAGCTGTTTTCATACCACTTGAATGCCTCACTTTTTCTCCCCCACATGCCTCAACTCACTCACCCTTCACACTCCTTACTTGATTCAACAAGTAACAAAACCCTTTTGAATTAGTTACCACAACCCAAATGATAAAATGTGGGAATTGAACTTTGGCCACTATTTACCCAAGTAACACATTTAGATGAGTGAAACTTAACTTGGTATCAAATATTAGTAACTACTTTCATAATCCAAACAGCTTGATGAATTGAATATGTATAAAAGCATTCATGTGATATCAGTGTGAAACCAACAAACTACAAATGTATCAAGCATGTAAGTTTATTGTCACTTGTCTGGAGATAAATGTCAAAGCAGCAAAGTCACAAATGCCGTATCATAGGAGCTATAATCAGGTTGTTGGTAAATAACCGATGCAACCAAGGAAGCTAAGAAAATAGAAGATATCCAAGAAATGACTTAACACAAGAACAAGAGGATTACAGAAATCTCGTAACCTTCTGGTCTACAAATTCAAAAATCAACCATACATAATTCTAACTATGTCGGAAAAATTGTTCTCTTGCTTTCTTCGAGTCTGGAACATGGTGCGCTAAAGATTTGTAAATACCAAGGGAACCTTTCTTCCAGCCCCGAAGGATGGAGGAGGTATACAGTGAAAGAAATGTTGAAGGTTGGTCCTCCTTATCCAGCAAAACACGTCCATAGAAAAGAAAATCAGGCTCAAAATACTTTCACTGTGGATATGCTTCAGCGGAAAGGAATGGTTCTGCCTAGTGTGTCTATTTTGATACGAGGAGGCAGAATCAATATCCCACTTATTGTGTCACTGTCAGTTCTCGTGGGAAGTCTGGGGGGGCATAGTGAGAGACTTTGGCGTCGATTGCTGGAGGATCCCTGCTTTCACTCCCATTGGGAAAAGGATCTAGACGTTGGTATGAGGGTATTCCTAATGGGGCCCTTATTAGGGATTGGGCTAATATTGTTGGGTCGTCTTGAGGTGGGGCTGTGAGGTAGTTTTTTGGTCCTACCCCTACTTGTATTCTTCCGCCTTCTTTGTTGCTTTGTTGCTGGGGATCCCTCATCCCCCCTCTCTTGTTCCTCTTCTTTTATTAATAAAGTTTTTTTCTCATAAAAAATTTAAAAAAAAACACAAAAAACAAAGATGACAGAAACTAGGGGTGCTTTTGATTTCTTAGAGAGTTTGAAAAACCACCAAGCCACAACCCGAAAATTTCCAAGAGCAAAAGCCCTTTCAAAACCAAAAAACGATGAAAAATACCCATAAATGTTCTAGCCTCCCCAGTTATCATGTCTATCTGAAAATTACAACACACACACAAATAGAGAGAGAGAGAGAGAGAGAGAGAGAGAGAGAGAGAAGAAGAAGAAGGGTGCCAACTATGCTCGTACAGTCCAGCGCTTTGACCAGATATTGACTGTTTTCAAGATTAGGAACACAAATAAAACTAAACTCTTAAATCTACTGAATATTACTCAGTGACTTTAAACCTTCAAAATGGTAACAGGACAAAGAAAACAATTATTTAACTCTTCTTCTTAAAGAGAGAGTTGAAGAATAAAGGGTGTAGCTGAGTTAGTGATGCATCATTGGGGGTACACGACTTTCCAGATGGGAGTAGTCATTTCAAATTTTAACATCTTATTTTTGCTTGTTATTTCACATTTCATAACTTAAGCAAGTCATCACATCAAAAAAAAACAAATGATCTAAATCCTTAAAGGTTTCTCAAGCTTCCACATGAATTTAAGCTCTAGTTATTAGTCAAGATTCATACATTAATGATGCATTATAAATATCAAGCAAAGCTAGCATTTGTATGAAACATTTGCCCACACACCCCCCCCCCAACACACACAAGATGCAGACATAGGATTACAGCAACCTAAACTGTTCTTGACTATTACTGTATTACATCCATCCTTACCATGCCCCATCTTTTGATGATCTAGCCTCAAACTCCAACTCTGATAGATCTGCGATCTTGTCACCTGTTCAATAGGATTGAACCAGAGCTTTTAATTATAGCCACCATTAAAAGTTGAATTCATCTTAATATCACAAAGAACAACATGAAAATTGTTTCATTTCCCATAACAACGTAGAATTAAATCCAATGAGACAATAGATAATGGTAGTTCAGTGCCACCCAAAAAAAAAAAATGCAGACAAAGCAAGTATCAGATACAAACCTCAAATGAAGGCCAAAAATGTGTTTCTTTAGGTCTTTATTCATTAATTTCAAAAGCTTGGATGGTTACCAAAGCAGATGCAGGTCTAGAGGCCGCAAGTTTGGATAGAGAAAATGTTCATTTATAAGTTGGTCATAAATGACGACTATTATAATTCAGGTATAGAATAGAAAAGGAGAGGTCGTCAAAAACCTGCTTCTATAAATGAGTTTGCAAAAATAAGTTAATATAATTAAAAGGTGAACTCTAGATTAAGGCAATATAAAATTGGTGACCACTCAAATCCATGTGCTGTCCCATGGACAATGCCATACCCAATCTGCAACCTGCTGTACCAAGGAAAAACAGGTGCTAACGCATATAAGATAGGACAGAAAATGGTATTGAAGGAGAATAGATGCAGCAAGTTGCAAAGCAAGCAAAGAAAGAATAGAAATTGGCACTTCGCAGAGTTGGAGCCATTGATGGTTAAGTTCTTTTTCTTCCAGCACGAATTACAGTACCTGACTAGAGGCTGTCCAAATGCATGAGAAAACGGACTGCAACTGAACTGATGCACAGAGAAAACTAGCACCCACACATTTTGGGGCATATTCAAATGGTTAAAAAAAAACACAAAAACACAAAAACAAAAAACAAAACAAAACATTTTGCACCATTACTGGTTAAAAGTAGAAGCATGGAGCATATATGCCATTTCAAATCAAGCTTATAAGAATCTATACTTAATTTGGAGATTTGAGGTATAAATAATGCAAACAAAACAAACAAATAAACAAACTTCCAAGGGGAGTTTTCTAGGATTCCCTGCAATCTCCACATATTTTGTCCAATCCTTTTTTTGTCTTTGGGGGGTGAGGTAAGCTTTGTGTTGGCAAGACACCACCTGACCTTAGACGCAACATCTAGCATCAGATATATTGCTCAATGACTTCTAAGGAATATCTTTAAAAAAGAAGAAGAAGAAGAGGCTAAACAGTCAACAGCTTGGTTCATTCATGCCACAGAAGAGAAACTAGAATCAAAGATAAATGAGAAAAAATGGAATGTGAATAGTCTTCATGTAGTTCGAGAGATCTATTTGGGATTGTTATTGTGGAGGGAAGCCAAAGCTGAGTCGATAGCAATGAATTTTTTTGTGATGTGAAGATTAAATGCTAGTCGGAGACCTCTCTCAAGGTTTGAAGGTCACTGCTAGTTGCCGACACATAAGGCATGAGTAGCATTCCAACTCTATTTCTTAGATTACAACGAAAACATCATGGGATTTAAGAGGAATCCATCAGTATTGAACAACCATGCACCACTATCAGTAGTCCATCCACACAGCACTAGATAGAGACAATGGAACACAACAACAAACAGCCTTATCCCAACTATTTGGGGTTGGCTACATGAATCCTGTTCTGCCATTCCGCTCTGTTTAGGGC
>JAOXJP010057105.1:0-30014 GCA_025762735.1 Platanus orientalis | reverse complement strand
GTGAAAATATAACCAAACCACAACACCATAAATTTATAGTGGTTCGGCCCTCCGGCCTACATCCACTCTCCAACCAGCCCCTCCGAGCCTATTTAATTTTTATTAATAGTTCCCTAACTATTACAGAACAAATTAATAAACCTGAAAATTTACTTACAAGTAACAAATAATCCACTCTCTTGTAATTGCGCTCTCAGTGACTCCGGTGGGCTCACTCTGTCGAGTGACTCGGCTGGCTAACTCACACTTGGTGACTCTGGCAAGTGCTTCAAATACACGCCTTTGGTGACTCTGACAAAGGCTGAAAATCCCCCTTCGGTGACTCTGGCGAAGGCTAGGAATAGATTAAAGATTCAGACAATCATCTTGCTTCGGGCTGCTTCTTGTATAGGCAAATCTAACTATTAGGAACCAACACTCTAGCTTCCAAAGAATTTAACTACAGAGCTTTAAGAAGCTTACAAAAACCTTAAATAAATTTAACTATGAAAAACAACTCTCAAGGTCATAGCCCAACAACAATTATTTAACTCATTGGCTCACTCTCGGGCTTTTTCTCATAAAGATTTTACTATATGCTCATGTGTGTGAGTTCCCTCTTCTTTCTTAGGGATCAAAGAGCCTTTTTACAGAGTTTTGAGAGAGTGCAAGTTTTCCCCCAATGGCTAGTGGCTTAACGTTCAAAAAACTAGTTGTTGGAACCTTTAAAATTCAAAAAATTTAAATTTCTTACCTAGGACTGGTCCCGGTGCTTCCTACACTATTAATGACTAGTCCTGCCATAACTGGGACCAGTCTTAGCACTAAAATTTGGTTGCACTATTCATGAACGGTCCTGCCATAACTGGGACTGGTCCTGGAACCAAAATTTGGTTGCACTATTCAAGACTAGTCCTAGTTGTCTAGGACTGGTCCTGGAGGTTGTGACCTATCCCAAAAATCCAAGATGGGTCCCAAGCTCCTGTTAAGCCCATATTTGGGTTTTTAACCCATATTTTCTGGTTTTTTTAGTCTTTTTTCTTTTAGGCTTCTTCCCTTGAACTTGGGTCCATGCTATACACATATTTCTATATGTGTTTTGCCTATTCGGATCATCCCATGCCCAACTTCCCAACTTTCTTATTTTTACCTTTAAGTTATGGGCATTAGCTTCCTTGAGGTAGCTAGCACTGGAGACTTGGAGTTCTTCAATGATGCTTGAGTTTCTTTGGCTTGGTCATTCTGGCTTCAAGGCCATCTTCTTTGTGCTTTCCTAGACTCTAAAACTTGGACTTACATAGGTATACAAATTACATCATAAAGTTCTATACACACGACCACTACATGTACTCACATTGTTTTATGCACGGACATTGACAATACATAGAACCTAACAATTAGGAAAACTCATTTTCCATCTCTAGAACTTTACACAGAGTTAAACATGAAGAAAGTTGTGCATTTAAGAAAGTTGATTTACTTTTCCATGAAATTTTCTACTTTTCATGCAATCAAACAAAGCCTTAAGGTTTATCTCTAATGATCAATTGAAGTAAAATGCTTTATTTTATATGTTATTGAAGAGTAAAATAAAATGTTATAGATAAAAATGGACTAGATTTCTTATACCTTGATTATGGGAATGGTTAAGGAAAGTATTACTTGAAGGCAAGTGTTTTATTGCGTAAGACTATGAGATTGTTAAAGTTTTGAATATTTCATTTGATAATTCCGCTGCATGAGAATGAAATGACCTAAATAAATATGAATGTGTTAAGATTCTGCTGAATTGTAAAAAATCTTTAATGGAAGGAATGAGTTGCAAATGTAAGAATAAAGAGATGAATGAAAGAAAGAAAAGGCTATGATAAGTATTGTTCATGTGCTCTTGGATGGGTAAAACCATGCTTTGAGAATTGAATGTGAGTCTCAAGGTGTGGATTGATCCTGTCCAAGCCACCATTGCTGTGATCCAGGATGGGTGCTACCAGACCTGATTTGGAAGGCCGGCCCAAGTCGTGAATAATGACAACCCTACATATCACCCAGGTACATGCGAACACACAACATGATTCCTAACAAGTGGTACATTAATAAATACATAGATACTTATTTGTTGTATATTTACTATAGCACCTTCTTTTAACCCATGTGTATTTATCGGAACACCCTTTGTTAGGTATCGTGCCATGCATTAATTCTCTACTATGACATTTGAGATGATTTAAACCCTCCATTGAAATGCCTAAGTCTGATCCCTGCTACTCGAAACCCTTCTTTCTCAACAATGAGCCAAATACAAGATTTTCGCGGATGTCTGGCACATGCAACACATCATTGAGAGTAAGTTATTTTCCCAAAGTCGTCTTTAGAACCACCTTCCCTTGTCCTTCAACTTTAGAAGTTGCATATTTTCCTATGAAAAGTTGTTCTTCATTATTCACTGATTGATACAATGACAACATTTTCTTATTTGAACAAACATGGCGAGTAACCCCAATGTCTACCCACCATTCTCTAGTATTTCCTCCCAAACTTAGTTTGGATACCATTGTAGAAAGGTTCATCTCAAAAATATCTTTAGAGATATGGTCCACTTTAGTCATGTTGGCTTAAGTAGCCTTCTTATTGAAGTTTTATTGATCATTATGTTTACAACAATCCTTTACACGATGCCCTAGTTTATTACACATATAGCATCTGCCCTTGAACTTCTTAAAGTTACCACCTTTAGGACCCTAGGAAGGGCCTTCATTGAAGTGCTTCCACTTCTTATTGATTTTCTGCCATTCCATTACATTTGTCTTGGATTTAATGGACTGATTCTACAGTTTCATTTCGGAATTACGGTTATCTTCTTCAGTACTTAATCTCATGATTAAGTCTTCAAGTTGCATCTCCTTATGCTTGTGCTTCAAGTAATTTTTGAACTCTCTTCATTATAATGGTAATTTTTCAATTATTGTAGCCACCTGGAAGGAATCACTAAATGACATTCCTTCAGCATGAATCTCATGTAGGATTAGTTGAAGGTCTTGTACTTAATTGATAACAGACTTCAAGTCCACCATCTTGTATTCAAGGAATCTACCCACGGTGAATTTCTTTATTCCAGCGTCTTCCACTTTGTACTTCTTATCTGAATAGTCCAACAACTTTTTTACAGTCTTGATTGGACTATACACATTTTACAATGTGTTATCCAATCCATTCAGAATGTAGTTATTGCATAGAAAATCTCCATGTTTTCATATGTCCGCAACAACAATAATCTATTTGTCAGTCTCATTCTCTTTGAGAGTAGGAGCGTCCTCATAGAGAAACTTTGCCAGATTCAACATTGTAAGATAAAACAACATTTTCTGTTTACATCTCTTAAATTCAGTGTCATTGAATCTTTTCTACTTTTCTCCATGGCTAGCAGGAAAAGGGACAAGAGCAATGATTGGTGTCACAGTGGGTGCTGCACCCTTTTCGGTTGTCATTTCTATTAAAGTTTATTTAAACAGAAATTTTAAACATATATTTTTAATATGAAATAAATAGAAAATTGCATTCATAGAATACATAAGAAGAGAATATAGAAAACTAGAAATCTGTCTTAAAATTGCTGTCTCTATATTCTAGGATATGTGCACAATTCTATAAACAAGAAATGCTTATTTCATATAAGAAAATAACTTGAAATTAAAATAAATAGAATGACTTACTTGACTGGATGAAGTTAGAAAATTCAGAACCGAATTAATGAAGGCTAGTGTTTGACACTATGTCCTTAAGACAGATTTCACCCCTCATAGTGGTGCTTATGAGCTTATCGAATGTCTACCTCCCAATATACAATGATCGACTTTACACAAAAGAAGCACTGCAATTTGTGTGTTTGGTGAACCAAACTGTGTTTGTATCTCTCTCTTACTCTGACGCTAAGACACTAATGCACTATGATGCATATGCTTTATTCGAATTTCTGATGGATGAAATGAATGAGGGACAATTTATTTATAGACTATTCATGTATGTTCAGAACAAGCATAGGAACACACCTTATGATATTTGAACAAATACGAAAACTAAATGATGCAATTCTATAGCCACCTTCATGTCGTATAAAACAGACATGGATTAAAATGGGTGATTTAATAGCCACATTCGTGACTATTCAGTTCAAACAACCACGAAGCGTAAAACTATAAAACCACACGAATAGACACACCTCCACAAGGTTTAACCATTTATGGGAGAAAGAAAAATAAAAAAAATATATATTGTTATTTTATTTTTTCGTATTGACTCAACCCAACCCTCGCTCATGTTGGCTAGGTCCTCCCCCTTCAACAAAAACGGTGATGCCCTTTAGGGCCCAAGTTTATGTCTAAAGCTATTCTATATAAACCTCCAAACTTTTTTGAGTTAACCAATGTGGGACTATACCAGTTTTACACCCTTTAACCAATATTCAATTGAGCACCTTTGGAGACAATTTCTCATTCACCCATTAATGGTTTTGAGCATGCAACCATATGGCGTTGTTCTCCTCATCGAGGTGAACACGGACACATGTGGACCCGTCTCAAACGACTTGTGGGTCTCACTTTTATTTTGTCTCAAAGATAGCCAAACGATCAGATTTTAAATCTGGGCATAGTCAAAATCTAGGTTATTCAAAACCGTTTCCAACAAAATCAACTAAGATGGTTTGGTCATATACAACGAATACCAAAGACTATGACAATGAGGAATGAGATAATGCTAGTTGAATGCATCGGTGCATGAGGATTGAGGAAGGCCAAAATGTAGTGAGGAGATATATGGCATAGTGCTGGTGGAATTTGGTAGGGCAACTTAAAGAGTGCCTAACGAAATAATGACATTAGGGGCTGACACATCAGCGCCAAAATAGTGATATACACTTTTGGGGGATGCTTTTCACCTTTTAGTACTGATGTGTTAGCCCCTAATGTCATTTTTACTTTAGGCACACTTTAAGTTGATCCGGAGTGGATAATGAGATATATTGAGAGTCGGATTACTCTTCTTTATTCATTATTAATGCGCCTAACAACCAAGAGTATGACTAAACCATGCTTATCTCAACGTGATTGGTTACTCATGGTGCGTATTTGAATTTCTTGGACCCATTAACCTTAAGGTACAACAACATCAATAGCCTTATCCCAACTACTTATGTCCCAACTATTTAGGGGTTGGCTACATTACACCTGTTCCTCCATTTCACTCTATCTAGGGTTACATCTGCCATTAAATCAAAATATACCCAGCTTGGTTTCTATGTGCACAGAATCCATGCACAATGCATGTGCAGGGACCTGGTTGTGCTTGCATCAGCACCAAAAAGTGACTTACACTTTTGGGGTGCATGCTTATGACTTTTCGGTGCTAATGCAAGTCCTCCGAAGTTCCTGCACATGCATTGTGCACAGATTTTGTGTGCACAGAAGCCAAGGGGGATTGCAACCATAGTTTTTTAACCTAGAAAGTGGGACCGATAACCCAACAACCTCCTGGGCTATTGTGTATACTAATTTGATAATTACTAAATAAGTGTAAATTAGTGCGGCTATTGTGTATGCTAATTTGAATGAAGACATCTTACAGAAAATTTTAAAGCTCCTAAGTTTCATTCATTTTTGTCATGCATATTTATGCATGTCTTTTTATCAATTTACATTATATTTTTAAGAATATGTGATGTAAAATTGTTCAACTTATTTTATTTATTTATTTGATATTTTAATTTTTTTAATTGATACTATAATTTGACCAATGATCCACTGGTTGAATCGATGACCTGGTGACCCAAGTTCTTAGCTAGGTCGATATCCGGCCCGGGCTTAATAACTATGATTGCAAACATTATCAAACCATTACAACAATCTGCCGAGCCATAGTTGTTGGAACCAGACCTGACCGACCAATCAGACCGGTTGAATATTGACTCAAACCTCTCTAAAAGACGAATCAAAAGGTTAAAACTGACAGGTTTATGCTAAATCGATTTGAACCGATTGATTGACCCAAATGAGGCAACTTATTTTAAGATATTATGTTAAATTTACACATCATCGGTTCATACGCATGACCGGGGCCGGTTTTTGAAACCATGGTCGTCGGAGAATTGGCTCACCCTCAGCTTTTTTTACTTGCAGGGGATGGGGGTATTTTGGTAATATTATAGAGAAATGGTGAGAAGGTGAAAACGTGGAGTCACGATTGGGCGGCGAAGTCAGAGCGTCATCAAACTAACACCCATATTTTACAAGCATCTTTCCGCGCTACGACGATTCCATTTTCAGACTTCTAAACCTACTCCATGCCGAGTCTCTCTACCCCTTCCTTCAATGGTTGAAACCAAGAATCAAACCCATAGAATCAACCCCAAAAGCTCCTGCTTTACGTCCTGTTTCGGTTTCTCCGGCAAAGTTTTGGAACCCGGGGATAAAAATTCAGGGGAAATTATCCGCCCTGGTGGCCGGAGAATGTTGCGCTGGTTTTATAGGTCAAGCTTTCGGATGAAGAAATCTGTCACCAAAACCGTGCCGGTCGATGCTCTCGTCGTCGTGATGGATTCCAACCAGATAAGTGGAAAACCTGAGACTCCGCCGGCCAAAAACCGAAAATCAGACCGGATTTCGGCAGTAAAAGCGGTTGTGCCAGAACAAAGTGTTAATAAGAAACCTCGAAAGGTATGTTAATTCAATCATCGATTGTCTGAGGGTAAATTTCTTGTGAAACGTTTTAAAATCATTTATTCTAATTTGGTTTTCTTCATTTGTTTATTTTTACTTCCAATAACAAGATAGGAAATTTATAGTAATTTCATGATAATTAATCTTTTTTTTTTTTTCTTTCCCGGAGGGGGAGATTAGAAGGATTCAAACTTAATATCACTTAGTAATTACGGTTGTTTTACCCTTAAAAAAAATTATTACAACAAGTTGATGACACATGTCGGCGGGATCAATTTGTGCCGGCATATTTTTACCTCTTCTGATATCGCTTTTACTTTTTGAATTCAGGCAAACCACTCAAGTCTCCAAAATACCATCCCTGAGACTCGTAAACAATTTGATGCGTTGACGTCCGGGAAAGATGACACATGTCATAAACAGTTAACGGTTAGCCAGAAAATGGAATCGAAAAGGACCGGTAGCAGCCAGCAGCCAGGTTCCCCGGAAAACAACCCCAAGGCTTGTGAGACAACCGTGGTCTCTCCCTCATCCCCATCACCACCACCCAACCGCACGAAGCCAGCACACCCGGCCGGACATTCTAGGGTGGCCGGAAAGAAACCCGACCTGGAAAAAGTTACAGTTGCCGGAAAGTTTGATTCGGTGGTGGGGATGTCGATTCTGTTGGTGACTCTGGCTATAATGTTGTTGTGGGGTCGCCTTTGCGCCATCGTTTGTACGTCGGCGTGGTTTTACTTCATCCCTCGCTTCACAACACTAGTAAAGCCTAACGTTATTACTGGAAATGAAGTGGGTTTCAGTATTAATCCTGACTTCAGCTCAGAAGAGTACAAGAAGAAAGTTATCTTAGAAGGATTCTTGGAGAGAAAGCACCGGAAAACCGCCGGAATTTCGTAATATATATCGTGGGTGTGCCTGTTGGTTGATTTCCTAGTAGTGTTGCTAAGATGTGCTCTTAGTGTTATTAGCCTCAAGCGAGCAGGTTTGTCTAGTGGCTCAATTCACCTTGTTATTGAATATTTGAATGTATTATACTTTTCTTTGGTTTGTTTTTTTGGCGTCTTTGGTTTTTTTGGCTGTAAATGGATTTCTAGAAGTTTCTAGGTCTTTTCGTGATAACTTGAGAGAGCGAAATTCTTTGTTTTGACAATGACTCGGCAAGGTTAACTTGAACGCCCATCGGTCTTGGTTGTCTAGTTATTTACTACCTAACCACCAAAGGAATGGAAGAAGAAAGGCATCTACTATTGACCAAAGACGAAATTCAATCATTTTTTCCCCGGAAAAGAGCAATGATCTGCTGCGGTATGCGATGCAGTGTGGTGTGTTAGCCAATTCCAAGCATGGTTATTAGGATCCTGATCCGGATCGTAGGATCTTGCGATCCTAAATCATCCAATCGATCTGACTCTTTATTAAAATCTTAGATTACAGGAGTGCCATAAGATCTCATCCTGGATCATGGGATCTTATGATCCTACGATCCAAATCATGTAAACAGTCGTGATCGATTCTATTATGATCGTACAAAAAGCACATGTTGTATAATTATAAAACATTAAAGCTTAATAAAAAATTAATTACTTAATTCAGATTAAACTATTAAAGAAATTGATGGGAAAGATCATACCTAGAACCTTAATAACAAACCCTGATAACCTGTCAAATTCTTGGCCCTAGGTGACGTATCCTGAGAGTCCCGAGGATGTCCAACTCAAGGACATACTCACCCGGGCCCTCGACGGAGGAACCACGAGACTCAAAATCTAGTCCCTAGTATCCCGTAAATATCTCTACCAAAACCTGGAACACCCGAGGCCCAAAGGGCCACTCGATCCCCCGGGGGGGCCTAAGACCCTTGCCCTCCAAAGCCTGGCTACCCGACCATTTTGTTGGAACATTAGCACTATCTAGGACCCCGATTATACGACTTAAGGATAAACCTCACCTGGAAACAGTTACGCGAATCGCATGGCCTCTATGAAAAATCTATCAACAAGCCTGTCAAATCTGAAAAAAAAGACAGACGTGGCAAAAGGGAATACACCTCAGATCATGAGAGGTAGTGACGTGTAAAGAACATGGGGGGCAACAACGTGCAAAGAACATGGGGGGCAATGACATGCGAAGAATAGGGAAGGCAACGATGTGAAAGAGCAGGGAATCATAATGACACGCATGCATCACTCTGATACACCTCAGTCCGAGCCTATAAATAAAGGGAACAGTTCGTTATTCAGGTATAAGACCTCAGAAGCCCTAGCAAGAGAGTTCCTCCTACAGCTCCCCCTACTCTTTCTGACTTGACCATCGGAGAGCTAGAACTGGCACCCCACTAGAACTAGCTCCTTGATCCTTCCTTATCTCATGTGTGTAGAGGTCACCTTGTAGAAGATCAGGGACGACTGTGGACCATCTGGTTGGTGTAAAGGGAGGCCCATGTACTAATACACTATCAGTTGGCGTCGTTTGTGGGAAGTGTTATGTTTCCAGCATAGTTAAAGGTCCACATGGTAGAAACCAGGTCGATGGTGGCCTAGCATGACCAAGGTGCTGGAGCTGAAGGGCTAGAAGCCTTAGTATTCAATGGAGCTCATCCAGAAACCCCAAGGGTAGATGTGCTTGAATGAAGGCTTTAGGGGTTGACAGCTAGTGTGTAACTATTGATGGAATATAACTGGGAGATCATACAAGAACTGTGGGCTGACAAGAAGCTCCCGACGGTAGAGACGTGGCTTAACAATGTTCCCACGTCCCTCCAGCCGAAAGTTGTGACCAGGGGAAGGAGGATGAGGCTATCAGCGTTACAACTTCCCATTTTCGAGGCACCAGTTACCTTGAAGAGAAGGTTCATGTATCGGGCCTCTGAGAGAAAAAAATGGAGGATGTGAGGAAGGAAATGGTGATGATGAGGGAGGCATTGAGAGGCAAAGCCCTAGCCACCGTCAACGAACTCATCCAAAGGATGGATCATCCCTTCACCGCAGAGGTAATGGCCTGGTCCCTCCTTGATAAATTCAAACCACCGCAAATGGAGATGTTCGACAGCGGCAGGGATCCCTTGGACCACTTGGAGGCCTACAAAACACACATGAGCCTCCAGGCGGCACCTGACGAAATAATGTGCCCGACGTTCCCAACCACGATCAAGGGACCCGCCAGGGTTTCATTTAGGCAGCAAAACCTGGAAGCATGTCCAACTTCACATAGTTAAGCCAATAATTCATCAGCTATTTTATCAATAGCCAGAAGCACCGCAAGCCGACAACCCATCTCCTGAACATTAAATAGAATAAGGGAGAGTCATTACAGGATTACATGTCCATGTTCAACAAAGAGACCCTATAAGTTGATGATGCCAATGAAAGGATTATTGTGGCTGCCTTGATGACGAGATTAATACCCTCCAAGTTCTTATTCTCTCTAACCAAGAACCCCCCGACCAGAATGGCTGACCTCATGAATGCCTAGGATGCTCTCAATGCTAGGCGAGAACGAGACACCGGGTCCAACCCGTAGCATGATAAAAGAAAATGGGAACAACAATGGGCACCCCGCTAAGATAAAGGTCCTCAGGTAAGAGAATGAGGTGGCATTCAAGGAATCAGACCGCGGGTCAACCTCCCCTTGAGTAAGTTTCAGAACTACACCCTCCTTACTGTACCTGTAGAGCAAGTATTTGTTCACATCAGGGATGACCCTAGTGTCAAGTGGTCTGAGAGAATCCGCACTCCATTAGAGAAATGGAGCCAAGACAAGTACTATCGTTTTCACTAAGACCACGACCATGACACCAATGACTACTTTGACTTGAAGGAATAGATCGAGGCCCTGATTCAAAGACGTCGATTACAGAGGTTTATTGTAGGGCCATAGCAAATTAGACGTGAGAATAACTGTAGAGACCCCCCAACCCGAGAAGAGAGAAGACCTGAAGGGCCCATTGGGGAGATACGGGTGATATCTGGAGGTTTTATAGGGGGAGGAGAGTCTAGCTCAGTCAAGAAGTCGTACATGAGGTAGATCCATGTAGAAAGGGATCTATAACTCATGATGACAGAAAGACCAACGAAGCAACTCAAATTAGAGTGCCCGCCTATCACCTTCTAGATAGAGGATGCCCGTGGGGTGAGCCAACCGCACGACGATCCTTTTGTGGTGACATTAGTTATTTCAAATTATCTCATGCACCGCATCCTCATTACCAATGGTAGCTCAGCAAATATCCTCTATCTCCTTGCCTTTGAGCAAATGGGAGTTAGGCGAGACAAGTTCAAGCCCGTTTAGACACCGTTGGTGGGATTCATAGTGACCAGTTACTCCCGTTAGGAACAATCAGCTTGCCTATCAGAGTCGTTACAGGAGAATGTCAGGCAACCCGGGTGATAGATTTTTTGGTGGTCGAGTGCCCCTCAACCTACAATGCAATACTTAAAAGGCTTGCGTTGAACTAATTAAGGATGGTCACATCAATGTATCATCTACTGATGTACTTTTCAACTAATAAGGGATTGGGGAAGTTAAAGAGGATCAAGTGGTGGCCAGGCAATGCTACATGGCCTCACCCAAAAGAGGGCCAGGTCCTAGAAAAAACATGTCTATCGACAGCCTAAAGGTTCTAGATGAGAGGACCCGGGTTCTAGATGAGAGGACCTGAGTATTGGCAAAACCGGGAGGGGAGCTAAAAGACATTATCCTCAACCTTAACATTCATGACGAGACCACCCGGGTTGGATCAGACCTGCCAGGAGAATTCAAAGTTCAGCTACAAGACTTCCTTGTCGAGAATCAGGACGTGTTAGCTTAGACGCATGAGGATATGCCGGGATAGACCCTAGGGTGGCCGTACATGAGTTGAATGTGGACTCGACATTGAGGCCTATCAAGCAAAAGAAGAGAAATTTTACCCCAAAGCGTAATCAAGTGGTCGCGAAAGAGGTAGAAAAGTTACTAGCTACCGGTTTTGTGAGAAAAGTTTATTACCCTGACTAGCTATCCAATGTGGTGATGGTACGAAAGTAGAATAAAAAATGGTGAATGTGTGTCGACTTAACCGACCTAAACAAAGCTTGCCCAAAGGATAGGTTCCCCTTGCTGAAGATTGACACGCTTGTGGACTCAACAGTAGGCCACCAAACCCTCAGCTTCATGGACGCCTTCTTGGGGTATAACCAAATCAAAATGTATGAGCCCGACCAAGAGAAGATCATCTTCATCACCAATTGGGGGCTCTACTGTTATCGAGTTATGCCATTCGGATTGAAGAATGTCGGGGCAACCTACCAGAGACTAGTCAATGAAATGTTTAAGAGGCAGATCAGAAGAAACGTCGAGGTGTATGTAGACAACATGCTGGTAAAAAGTCTTTAAACCGATTAACACCTCTCAGACTTAAACGAGACCTTCCAAACATTGAGGAGGCATAAAATGAAGCTCAATCCCGGTAAGTGCACTTTTGGGGTCTCAACCGGTAAATTCCTTGGGTTCATGGTGTCCTAGAGGAGAATAGAGGTTAATCCTGAGAAAGTAAAGGCCATCCTCAATATGCAAGCACCCAAAAACATAAAGGAAGTACAGTGCCTGCCCGACAAGATAGCCACTCTTAGCCGATTCATCTCTTATGCCACTGATAGATGTTCACCCTTTTTCTGCCCACTAAGGAAGGCTTCCACTGGGATAAAAAGTGTAACAGGGCCTTCAGCTAGCTCAAAAACCACCTCAACCACTTTTCAATGATCAATCAGCCAAAATAAGGGGAAGTGCTCTACGTGTACCTATCGGTGTCAAAAATAGCATTAAGTTTGGTTTTGATAAGGGAAGAGACTGGGACACAAGCACTTATGTATTACACTAGTCGAGCCTTCTGGGGAGCGGAGGAAAATACCTAAGGGCAGAAAAAATGACCTTTGCTTTGGTCGTCACTACTTGGCGATTGAGACCCTATTTTCAGGCCCACACCATCCGAATCTTAATGAATCAACCACTCAGGACAATACTACATAAGCCCGAGACTTTGGGGAAGATAGTAAAGTGGTCAATAGAATTAAGTGAATTTGACATTGAGTACCGCCCTCGAGGAGCAGTTAAGGGCCAAGTCATTGCTGACTTCATTGTTGAGTACGCCTATGACACGAACATCGAGCCTGAGCTAGAGGTAACGCCGTAAGAAGGAGCCGACCAGGAAGAATGGGTCGTGCATGTAGACAGATCCTCCACCAGCGTTGTTGTTGTCAGAGGAGTCCTAATTACACCAAAGAAAGCAAAGCTCGAATATGACATAAGATTCGGGCTCAAAGCGACCAACAATGAGGCCAAGTACGAGTCAATGATCACAGGGTTGCGCCTTACTCCCGAGCTTGGGGAGAAAAAGATAAGAGTCAAGAGAGACTCCTAGTTGGTGGTCGGGCAAGTGCGAGGAGAGTATGGAGCAAAGGATGACCGAATGAAGCAGTACCTCACCATAATGGAAAAAGAAAAGTCCCTATTCGAACACTTTACCATACAACGAGTCCCCCGGGGGGACAATGAAGATGCCGACAGGTTAGCCAAGCTTGCATTATCTACCTCTAAGGACTTGGCCTCGGGAATCGTCATAGAACACCTTCTTCAGCCGAGTATCAAAAGTAAAGAGGAGAGTGAGGTCAACATGGTCAGCCCTGAGCTTGGATGGGCTAGCCAGATAATAAGATATTTGAAGGACAGACAGTTACCAGAAGATAAGAAGCCAGAAAAACAATGATACGAGTCAGTCGATATCTACTACTTGCTGATGTCCTCTATAAAAGAAGTTTTACCCTCCCTCTGCTCAGATGCTTGTCAAAAGAAGGCGACTACATACTCCAAGAGATTCATGAAGGGATATGTGGGAATCACTTGGGGGGAAAATCTATGGTCCACAAAGCAATCAGGGTCGAGTACTATTAGCCCTCCATGTAGAAGGATGCTGCCCTCCTTGCCCAAAGATGTGACAAATGCCGGTTCACTAGTATCCCCAAAAAGCCAGCAGAAGAGTTGACCCCGATAGCAGGCCCATGGCCCTTCGTACAATGGGAAATCAACATAGTTGGGCCGCTCCTCAGGGAAAAGGGGTAAATGAGATTCTTGGTGGTAGCTATCGATTACTTCACTAAATGGGTGGAGGCTGAGGCCTTGGCAAAAATTACCGAGAGAAACATCCGGGGCTTCACTTGGAAGTCTATCATCTGCTGATTTGATATTCCCTAGGTCATCATTACCGATAATGGAAAGCAGTTCGACAACATCCGATATTGAGAATTTTGCGTAGAGCTCGACATCAAAATTTATTTCTCTTCACCAGCTCACCCCTAAGCCAACGGTCAAGTAAAAGTCATCAATAGAACCCTCCTGAATGTAATAAAAAAGATGCTCGAAAGTTTAAAAGGCATGTGGCCTGAGGAACTCCCAAGTTTCTTATGGGCCTACCGTACCATCGTGAGAACTCCTACGGGGGAGACACCTTTCTCATTGGCCTTCAGAACCGAGGCGGTAGTACCAGTGGAGATCAGGAAGACTACACACCAGATGACGAACTTCAACCCGAAAAAGAACGAGGAGGGACTCAGGAACAACCTTGATTTGCTGGAGAAGAAAAGGGATGAGGCTACCTTACGAGTAGCCATTTACAAGCAAATAATGGCTAAATACTACAACTCCCAGGTGAAAGCAAGGAGGTTTGTTGTTGGAGATCATGTGCTCAGAAAAGTAACACTAGCAACTCAAGACCCAACAAAGGGAAAACTCAAGCCAAATTGGGAAGGGCCCTACCAGGTGACACAGTGTAATAAGCCCAGGATTTACCACCTCAAGACTATGCGAGGGGAGCCTTTACCATGGCCGTGGAATGTAGAACATCTAAAAAAAAGTATTATCAATGAAATTTAAATCGCAATCCTGACTATTAAAGTGTTCTAAATTATGTAGGGTCGATGGCGATTATAACCCTCAGGTCACAAGAATGACCCAAGTCACGAGGATGACCCCAAGCCATAAGGATGGCATGACCTTTGGTCTCAGGCTATAAGACTAGCCCTGGGTTAAACAACTAACCCTCAGGTCACGAGGATGACCCTAAGCCACGAGGATGGCATGACCTTTAGTCTCAGGCTACAAGACTAGCCCTAGGTTAAACGACTAACCCTTAGGTCATGAGGATGACCCCAGGTTACGATGATGACCTAGGTCACGAGGATGACCCCAAGCCACGAGGATGGCATGACCTTTAGCCTTAGGCTATAAGATTAGCCCCAAGTTACTAGACTAGCCCTAAGATTACAAAGACAGCTACGAGTTCCCAAGATAAGAGACCCCCAATTAAGGAAATACGAAGTAAAGAAGCCTTGTAAGTCAACCCGAGCCTTAACAGAAATGACTATACTATCAAGTAAATGCATTTACACCCCCCGTGCATTATTAAAGCCTGGGTCGACATGTAAGCATCCCCGATGGCACTAAACAACACAGGCTTAGGCCTACAAAAGAGTCATCGAGAATCCTCACGTGCCGAGATGCCCGGCTGATCCAACACAATTTTTTTTGATTAAGTTGAATTACACACACTCACCGTTAAAATGATCAACCATGAGGGGTCTTTGTGCTGAGTAATTGTCATAACTAGAAATGGTCTATTACCTTAACACACATCTACTAGAATAATAACGATAATAAGTCTAGGACCCCCAGGAGGCCTCTACTTTTGACTAACCCCCTAATTACTCGAGAGATAGTGGGACGACCCTAGAGGCGTTAACACTCGACCGAGTTCTCCCCTACCAACCGTTGGGCGTGAAAAAAACACAAATGTCATAACGTACACATCAACACTTAGGAAATTCTGGAGTTTTGAAACAATGCTCAGAGAATTAACACCAATTTTTTTTCATTCATATGGAGTATGTTACAACAGGTAAAATAAAACTAAAAAAAACCAAAAACTATTTCTCGGGGTTGGTGTCCCCAATTACAATGTCAAGACCCCCGGGTGTGGTAGTAGGCACTTTGACTTCCCCCTCACCCGTCTTCTCCTAGTCCTCCCCGGTGGCTCCCCTGATGACCATAGCATCATCCTGGCCGTCCTCTTCCTCCTCGTCCTCGGCTTTAGTTCCTCGAGGCTTGAGGGACAAGAAATCAATATCTAGGAATCACTCAAATGCGACGTCCTTGAACTCCTCCCACCCTTCCCAGAAACAGTCGACCCTAACAAGGCCAAAAGCTTATATCAAGACGACAACGAGCACTCAAATTCTTGATATAAGCTTCCTACTCGGCCTCCTTCTTGGTCAAACTGGAATGGGAATCCTCCGACCACTAAAGCCTCTTCTCGAGGCCGATAACTTTAGACTTGGCCTCCTCCTTGAGAGCCATGTACTCATTCATGGCTTTAGCAAGGTGGTCAAGATTACTGTTCTTGAGCTGCTCGCAGTACTTGTACCTCTCAATAGAGGTAGCCATCAAAGCCACGGTCTGTGTAGAGAAAAAGTTAAGAGGAAATCATAAACCAGATTAGAATTAGCAAAATTAACAAGTGACCCAACAAGGAAAAACATAACATTTCTAAGGGGTATAACTTCTTACCTTAGCCATATAGTGCATCATGTCCTGATGCACACCGACCGGAGAAAGATGCTTCCTTAAAAACTCAATGTCGGTGGGGGGGGGACGTTGTCAAGTAGGTGAATGCCCCCGGGTCTAGTCATCAATAGCCAGGAGTCTGGCCCAAGGATGGAATCATCCACTTCCTGAGCGGGAGCTGATGTGGACACTACAACAATAGAAGAAGGACCCTCAGGAATCAAGGAAGAAGCTGGAGGTGCCGTGGAGGCTGGGGCCTCGGTGATAAAGGCAGTAGAGATGGCTAGAGGGGTAGCTAGCTGGGGAGTTAAGACTGGAACCATGGTCCCCGGGGGAGAAGAAGGACCCTCACCATCCTCGTCCAAGTTGATGACTGGGATGACAGCGGAGATGGGAGCAGCTAGAGGCTCTAGAGTCACCTCAGGGGCAAGGGGCTAGGAAGGTCCCCCGAGGGCGACGAGGCACTTCCTCTTCTTTAAGGTCGTAGCCGCCCCCGCCCGGGCGACCCTGGGCTAAGCAGCATTTTTTGCCCCCTCCCTGATCTCCTTGGCCTTTGACAGAAAACTCCTGTTAGTCTTTATCGTTGCACAAAAACACACCTGAGGTCAAAGATCAATAAAAAGAGAAAAAGAGAACAAGGTGGTTAGATTAAAAAAAAAAGAGAAATGAAGGGGGAAGAAATCTAGGCTACCCGGGTTGGGGCCAAAGCCGCACTACAAAAGCCACTTGAGAGTGACGAGGTCCAGAAAGGTGTGGATGGGACAGTTTATCACCTCCTAGTCATGGGCTTCTTCCTTGTCGGACACCTGGTCCACCTCGAGAGCTAGAAAATAAGATAAGAACCCGGTCAGAAAGATACAAAAAAAGAGAGTAAGGCTACGAGTAAAACACAAAGCTGGATTAACGACTTACCTATCGAGCTGATGGTGGACGCCTACCCCAGTTGAACTTTATCTCGGGATCCTCATCTGGAAGGGATTCTCAGCCCTCACCAAAAACAAAAAAATACCAAGATCTCCACCCACAGTTTGAACTCGGGAGAGCCATCACCAAAGCGAGTGTTAGGTCCCGACTAGAAAAAAAGAACCATCTCGGTTCTTGCTCCTTCTGTTGGTAACAATGAAAAACTTGTTGAGGTTAAGAGGATGCTTCCCCTCAAAAGTTAACTCCCATTGGATCATGCATCCTATGGCGATCCTCCAAGCATTGGGCATCAACTGTCTAGGTGCCAGACCAAGACAGAATAATAAATTCCTAAGAAACCTAGGAACTGGGAATCGAAGACCCGCCATTAGGGTCTATTCATAAAGCGCCATGATACCGATAGGGGTCTCGTAGGCCCGGGTCTCCCCAGGAGCGGTGAGTATCACTCCCTTGGGGATGAGATAGGTCGAGCGGTAATGAGTCAAGGTTTTCTCCCCCAATTTGGAGCAGTATAGAGCAGCCCTAAAATCCACCTCGGGAGCAATCTCCCGATAGCCCCATGGGCACTGGATGGAGCTGGCTCAGTGACCTACTCTGAAGAATCTTGCCGGACCTCAAAGAGGTCATCGGCCTCATCCACCATGTGATCAATAGAATCCCTAGACACCATTCTAAGGACTATGACCATGCGGAAGAGTACAAAAGAGTAGGAGAAGAACTACAAAGACGAGATTACATCGAAAAATAGAAAATACCACCGAAAAGTGGTAACTGAGAACTCTAAAACAATGGAAAAACAAAACGACTGAAATGCTAGGAAACGACAAAAAAAAGAGAGAGAAAGAAACAAATAAGCAGGGAAGCAGTGAAGGGAACTATACCTGAAAAAAAAAAGTGAACTTGCAGGGATGGAGAAGAGTGTGAATAGCTCCGGGAAGGCAGTGATTGGCATGAGCAATGGGAATCGACAGTAATCACCTAGAACAGTTGGTAGCAAAAAGTTGAAGATGAAAGAGAACAAAATAGAGAAAACCTGAGAAATACCTGAACATGTATTTACAGGAGGCCCAGAGAATTCTCGACCCTACACATGTCGTGGATCCTAGGGTCGACGAAATAGACTTGGGAAACAAGGCAGAGCACAAATCTAAAAAAGGTTTAAACATTCGAATCTGACCGTCGGATGGCACGAGATTTGAAATGACATGACCAGTGATTAACACAGGCACGCCCTCTCTATTAGCTGAGCTCATTGAATGCGAGGTTATCATGAGCATTCATCCGCAGTCAGTACCGTATTGGTAACTGAAGAGACGAGCCGCCCGCGCTAGGGTGATAGATAACGGTTATAAGCGATTTATATTCCCAGGCATCATGAACTCGGACCCGAGAATAGGGGGCAACTGATGGGGAAGATCATACCTAGAACCTTAAGAACAAACCCTGATAGCTTGTCAAATTCTTGGCCCTAGGTGACGTATCCCGGAGGGTCCCGAGGATTCTAACTCAATGACGTACTCACCTGGGCCCTCGACGGAGGAATCACAAGACTCAAATTCTGGTCCCTAGTATCCCCTAAAAATCTCTACTAAAACTCAAAAACCCAAGGCCCAAAAGGCCACTCGATCCCCCGGGGGGGCTTAAGACCCCTGACCCCCCAAAGCCTGGCCACCTAACCATTTTGTTGGAACACTAACATCATCTGGGACCCCGATTATTCGACTTAAAGGATAAACTTCACCTAGAAACCATTACGTGAATTGTATGGCCTATATGACAAATCTGTCAACAGGCCTACCAAATCTAAAAAAAGGACAGACGTGGTAGAAGGGAATATGCCCCAGATCGTGGGAGGCAGTGATGTGCAAAGAACATGGGGGGCAACGCCATGCAAAGAACATGGAGGGCAATGACATGCGAAGAACAGGGAAGGCAAAGATGTGCAAGAGTAGGGAACGATAACAACGCGCATGCATCACTCCGATACACCTCAGCCCGAGCCTATAAATAAAGGCAACAATTTGCTATTAAGGTATGGGTCCTCAGAAGCCCTACCAAGAGAGTTCCTCCTATAGCTCCCCCTGCTCTTTTTGACTTGATCGTCGGAGAGCTAGAACTGGCACCCTGATCCTTCCTTGTCTCGTGTGTGCAGAGCCCACCTTATAGAAGATCAGTAACAACTGTGGACCATTTGGTTGGTGTAAAGGGAGGCTTATCTACGGATACACTATCAGAAATAATAAGGGAATATGTCTCTTCCTTTCCAAATGGTTCACATCATTTTGTTTCTTCAACTGTTCAAGTTTAACAGAGCCAACCAACCCTTGTAACTTGTCCTATTTAGTTGTTCTTCAATAAAAATTCAAGAGCAAAACTCATTTCAATAGATCTAGACAATAGTCATGCCAATGTTGGTTTTGATTGGAATTATCATTTTTTGATGATATCAAATTGTAGGTGAAGTTTCAAGTCGAGCATAGTTAATCATAATCATGTTTCTTGTCGCAAGGTGAACCGGTCCCATTTGAGAGTGAAATACATTCCTTTGTAAGAACAACTAAAGAAGGAATTAGTTTCGTGAGCCTTTTCTTTACCGTTGTGAAAAGAGATTGAAATATGAACCATGTAGTATGAATCCGCTTAGTTAATTTAACATGTTTTGTTATTATGACGTTCAAACTTTGAAAACATTATAATTTGATACTTAGTATCTAATTAATTTAATTTCTGAGTAATTTGTGTTGAAAAAAAATATATTATTTTTTTAGTTAGTAGAGATGTAAAGTATAAAAGTTATACTATGTTTAATTTTATTCATTTTATTTTAATGATTCGTTAACATGCATCATTATTACTGGTGATTTTCCACTTATTTTTTTATGGAAAGTAAAATCTTACAATCTGATCCTACGATCCAATCCATGAGGCCCCCCACCAATCCTATGTAGGATCTCGATTTTAACAACCTTGATTACAAGAAGGGAAGAAGCATCTAGATGGTTTTGTGTTAAATATTTATCTTTACAACCTTAAATGTCATCATGGTTTTGTACCAAAAGAAAAAACTTTAATATGACAATTGATGTGCACGAGCCAATGCCCTGGGTGACTGAGGCATAGCCTTCGAAGGTTAGGGGTCGAATCCCCTTATGTACAACACGAGCCATTGTCTGTAGGGGTCCTGCCATGTGTGATAGTCAAGTAGGCCTGAGTGATCATATAAAAAAAGGATAATTGTTGTGCACATGCTATGGCGGCGAGGCTTTTCTACGCTCGGTGTAGGAAAATGACTAAGTTAAAGGGCAGCCACATTAGTGTCATAAGTGATTTACTCACACCCCCAAAAAGTGAAAATTGAAATTCCTAGAGAGGGGTGAATAGGATATCTACAATTTTTCGGTTTCTTTTAAATGTTATTCAACCCTCTTTTGATTTACTTAATTTTATCTAAATGTGTAGTGGAATTCTTTTAATTAATAAATCAACTCTCTATGAACTTATCATAGACCACGAGACTCCGTCATGCACTATAGTGTTACCTATAGCAGTGTGGGAGTAGGGTTGATAAGTTCCCTAAGGTTGCTTGATTAATCCCTTTGTATTAACCTTAGTATATTAGGCTACTTTGCATAATCAAAATAAATACAAATATTGATGAAGTGCAATCAATCCACAAAACTATAAATTCGCCACAATGTGATCACTTAAGTTTAGCAATATGAAATAAATCTTAAGGTGATCAATTAGCTATGAGTTACAAATCCAATATGCAAGTGTGCTTAATTAGTCCAATTTACAAGTTCAATATGTTTTGCAAGATGTTCAACTAGACTTAAATGATATATTAACCAATTTGCAAATTTACTAAGGCCTAGATGCTTTGTGCTTGTTTATGATATGGAGATTAATGAACAAACATACAAAACACACGCAACCACAAAGACACAAGATGTATTGTGGCGATGTATTGTGGCTCGGCACATTGGCCTACGTCCACTCTCCAATGACCACTCTAGGGGCGTGTTAATAGTTATCTACTAACTATTACAAGGTACATCAACAAGACCTTACCTCTAGCATCTCCAGTAGAGGTGACTTTACACTTGGTATCTCCGATAAGTGCACATGAGTTCGATGTCTCTAGCGAACTCCCAAATCTCGCTCATGGTGTCTCCGACGAAAGCTTCCACATCTGATGTCTCCAACGGATGTACTCAAGTGATGGAAATGAAAATGATAGCTTAAGTGTGGTGCTTAGCCTCTTAATAGGAAAATATGACTATGGTCTTCACTCCCGGTTGAAGAGAGCTTTCTTAATTTATTTTTCCAAGTTGGGCTCAAGCTCTCACAAGCTCCTTGATAGCTACAAGGGCTTCTTCTCCTCCAAGTCTTGGATGATGAATTTACCAATCCTTAACTCTCCAAGACTTGCTTTTACCTCTCTTTAGGTAGATTTACCTATTTTGCTCAACAACACCTCATGAAGAGGGTTTTCAAACGATTTTCACCAAGGGAATGCTCAAGAATGTTTCTAAGATGTGTAGAAGAAGTTCCTCAATCATTTTGGGACATGTCTCAAGCCTTTATAGACGACCCATGGCCTTCCTAAGTCCCCAATGGCAAAAAAATAATGTTCAACATTCTAACCGTTGGGACCTCGATTGACCGCCACGAACCTCGGTCAACCTAGGTACCCCTTCTTGGTCGCCCGCCACTGCTCACGGGTGACCGCACTCCCAGGTTTTTAGCACAAACACCTCTCAGTAAAATGGCTATAACTTTCTCTAGAAAACTCGAACTCCTTCATATTTTTTTGTTGAAAAGTAAACTTCTAGATCTTTCCATACATGTATGGATTGTAGTCTAATTCCTACTAAGGTGATTTAGGGAGTCTTTGGAAGTTACCTTAAAATTTACTGACCTATACAACACTAGTCAGCATAGGCACTTCTTTCCTAGTGAGCCATTTTCATTCTTTTGAGCATTGGGCTCTTTGTGCATTTCACTTAGATGCTAATTAAGTCTTCTAAGTGATTCTTAAGGTTAACCATAGTCTCGGGGTTTCATGAGCACACACACACCTACCATTGGGTCTCATATACCTGATTTACCTTTTTGTGCATGGAACTGATGTGTTGGCTTCCTTGAGGTAGCTTTAGACTTGATATTCTTCCATACCACTTGAGTCTCTTTGACATGGTCATTCTAGCTTCGAGTCTATCTTCTTAGAACTTTCCCGGACTCTCTTCTTAGACTTACATGAATACACATGTTACATATCAAAGTCAAATACAACATGACCATTTCATGTACACACTTTATTTTGTGCATGGACATTGACAATACATATATAGACCTAACAAAAATCACTTTTGACGTTGATGTTTTTGCCTGCTTGACCATTGGCAGAGGCGGGCAAAGGTTAGGGGTCAGCGTATAAAATCCTCACCATAGGTTCCCTCAGGATTTGGTGCACCCTCCTAAAGTGCTCGAATGTGTCCCCCGCATGTAGGACTTTAACAGTAGTAAAGGATCGTTGTTGCCAATGTAGATGGAAGAAAGTATGCATAGGCATTAGAAGATCTCTCTGGTGATGGTGCAACTTGTAATGTGTGAAGTTTGATTTGGGTTAGCATTATAATTTCCAACTTGAATCTAACTTGGATATAACCTAAATATTGAAATTTTTTTGGGTGAAAGTGAGCAATGTGAATCCTTCTCCTTTGGGCGTCTGGGGGCGAAGCCCCCAGGGAAAAAAATTTGACCCGTTTTTATGGTTTTATGTACAGGACCGGATCCGAACCGTATCTGCTTAGGGTTTTTAGGAGTATTTATATGTTTCATTCTAGGGTTGCATGTGAAGAGGGAGAGACTCCAAAAATTGTAATCATCTTTGATGAGGTTTTCTAGATAGTGAAAGTTTTCTCTGCAGCTTCGTGGTTTTTCCCCCAAACTAGGGTTTTCCACATAAATCTTGTGTTGTGCATGATTTCTATTTTCGTTTTGCTTATTGATTTTATTGCATCCCATTTTCTTCTGAGACGAAGAAGGTAAAATGATCCTAGCACAACTTGATGAGTAGGTTGCTAAAAATTCGATTCATGCTAGTGATAACAATCAAATGAGGAATGGCCACGCTTGTTGCAAATTTAGCAAAATAGTTTAGGCCGTTGATTTCCAAAACAATCACGACTTCTACCTCTATTTCTTCCTTGACAATTCTCTTGTAACGTTGAAAACCAAAGGTTTGAGTCGTTACTGCAAACGCTAATGAAAATAAATTTTGTTGTGAGAATGAGTTATTTGTCGAATGTAGAGCGATTTGTTGATCATCAATCAATAGCAGGTCAGGGACTTCTAATAATGATATTGAAACTGGACGAAATCGAATTGCTGTATTAAATGAATCAAATTCCAATGGAAGGTTGTTCAATGTATAAAGAACAACGTCTTCCTCATCTACATGAGACGAGATAGCTACAATTGTGTCTGTAAGATTCTTGATCAGATGCATGTAGATAGGCATAGCTTGATTTCCTTCTTTAGGTTCTAAAGTTGATTCTTGATCTCAAGAATACTTGATCTGGACATTAATGTGTATTTCTTCTCAAGAGTAACCCACACATCTCTAGAATTGTTGATATGTGAGACATATGGAAAAACTATGTTTGAGATGGCTGCAAACAAATAGCTTAGTATCTATTTAATTATTTGTTGCTTGTCATTCGGAGAACTCTAGATTCCAGACTGATTTACCCCATTTGAATCAATAAAGAATTCGAGAGGAGGATGTTGAGATCCATCGATCATATGTTGTAAGTTGTAAGCTCGTATCATTGTTAGAAATCTTGTCTTCCATAGCAAGAAGTTATCACCTATGAATTTGATTGTTAACAGTGAGGAAAGATTGGAAATGAGAGAAAGTACAAAGGTTGAAGAAGATGATCTACTTTGGGATGACATAGCAGGAGAAGTATAAGAGTTGTTTGAAGTAGCAGAAGCCATTATCAACTAGAACCAATGACGTTGGTCTTCGAAGGCTCTGATACCATGAAAAGGAATTAGAAAAAGGACATAAATGAAAGAAACTATCTCAGATGCCTCCACTAAGGTCATCTAACTAATACACTAACCTTAGTAACCATTCCTAACCTTTCCCTAATTGGTACGAGGTTAACTGATACTAAAACTCTCAGTTAAAAGTAAGGTCGTAAATTTGGTCAGGCAAGCCCAAAGCCCATGTTCGGCCTGTAGTTTGGTCGGGCTAGGATGACTAAATTTGGGCTAGGATCGAGTTTGGGTTCACATACTAGAACCCGATTTATTTTTGGGCCAAGTTTGGTTAGATGAAAAAAAGCCCGAAGACTAGCCCAGCCCGGTCCGAACTAAGTACTTATTTGTAATATAAATATATAACCTCTACCGTCCGATATATCCTAATTTAATATCCTTAAAAAAAACCCTAATTAAAACCTAAATTTATAAACTCTCATCCCTCTCTCCCTACACTCCATACACAGTTTGCTAAATCCGGTTCTCCCCCATCTCCCTCTTTCTCCAGCGAGGTTATCTATTATTTCTCTCATGTAAGTAAGTCTCTCTCCCCCCTTTAGGGTTTCAAAACAGACAGATGCATGGATTTTAAAAGCTTAGTGTTCACTAGTTTCTCTCTCACACTTTCAGTGAAATTAAGGGATATGGTTTTTTCCTTTCCATCTCCATTGCTTAAAGCTTACATGGTACACCAAGATATGAAGTATTGAAGATCATTTTTTTGTTAGACAGTAAGGCCAAGTGATTTTAGGACTTTAATCTACTGATGCAAAGGGAAAGGCTCTTACGGTAATACTTTCCAATCCAAAATATTGAAAATGGACAACAAAATTGAGTGGTAAACTGTTGATTTTGGGCTGCTTGAACTCAGCTCGAAAGCCTGACTTTTTCAAATAGGACTGAGTTCGGGTAGTCACCTTGGCTTGGGTTAGGTTTGGGCTCAGTCCCCATACTTCAGGCTGAGCTTAGGATGAACTTGGCCTAGCCAAACCCGACCCGATTTGCACCCCTAGTTAAAGGTCTAGGCTTTGCACGCAATCTCCAAGCCTGGATCCTCAACAATAAGTTAAAAATGCATTAACATGAAAATGTTTTCAAAACAGGACACGTATTAAAAAAAACTAACCTTGTGTAGTACATGTGTCACAATGTAAACTTAAAAAGTGAACCCATTCTTGGCGACATGACATGTCTTTCTTTGATGGTAGTTTTCCATGAGTACATTAACTTACAACAAATGATTCACTTTGCCCATCTACTCCACTGGTGACTACCACTGCCACTGCCCTAATTGTTTTCATTATATAGCTAGATTTTTGATCTCCTCACCTGCATCATGGGTGTGGACATGGGCGTTTGGGAGGGGTTCGGATTCCCCCGCCCGCCCATGGTTTTTGGGCCCACTCTTTGACCCGTGATGCCAGTGCGTGAAAGATCGCTAACCCTTTTATAGGAGGGTTAGGCTTTTTTGGGAGTCACCACCAACTCGGGGTTAACCGACAAAGTTGGACGTTGGTTCTCCTCTTCGGAGAAGAGGAGAAGTCTAGACCCGAAGGTCTAGGGGTTTAACTCCTAATACTAGTCTATATTCTTGAGATAAAGGGTAAGTTGTTTAGTTGCATTTGGGGAAGGTGTTAGGCACCCCAAATACCTATCTTTTTAGGGTGGCTTCTCTCATTCATACATGTTTGAATTATGTTAAAGTCCATGCTTGTTAAATGTACAGTTATTAAGTTATTGGTCTAGACCACCCCCATGATGTGATCATTACAGTTGTACCTGAGACATAGTTCCAAGCTGCCTATATACCCGATCTTATATGGTTCAGTTTGATCCTAGGGTTTTGTTGAGATCAAACTATATGTAGTTCTAGGGATTTGTTGTGTGTGCCAATTTTTAGTAGTCAAGTACTTTTGACTGTGAGAGTGATGTAGGGTAGATTCATTTTAGATTGTTTGTATACTTATAGAGTACTTCACGCTGCTGTAAAATGTAGACAAGTTAACTAAATGGGGGTCAGGACTATGTTGTACCAATGTGCATGGTTTTGAGAACCTAATTGGGCTATAACCAAGTCTCAAGGTCATTGGGTCGCGAACCACTGCGATATGACCCTAAGGTAAGGTGAAGACCATAAAAGGTCGGGACAGATTGAAATGTAGTGAAAGGGTAGGTCGACTTAACCTGGTTGCACTAACGCAATAGCCACGACTCAAGCGTTGTCTCCTAGGTAAAGTTCGGGTATCTGATACACTGAGAAATCATAAGTGTATAGTCAACCCTACTATGATTATTGGGAAAGCTAAAAGAGGAATTTGTAGTGAAGATATCTCTAGAGTATGTCTATGGAATGGTTTGGTTTGGAACTGGGTTTCATTTGACTTTCACAGGTCTAACACCTAAAATTCATCCTGACGCTTGAAAATAAGGCCCACAAAGGTGCCTAAGCACATGGATGAATTCCGAGATGTTAGTTGCTTGCGCATAGGCTTTAAAGAAGGTCAGGGTTCACTGGGGTGGGTCCTAGATCCCAAGACCTGAATTTCTCCAATACTTATATTTCCTGTTAACACCTGAATTTTAACTGATTAAAAATCAGGTGTTAGGTTTAGACACTCTGTACTCCGGGGAGCATATCTCTCTTCATAAAATTCTAAATTGAACATGGTTATTCAATTTGGAAATCTGAGAGAGAGAGAGAAAAATCTTTCCAACCATATATGATAAGCCTATACTTATCTAATACCTATTTTTTGAACTAACGCCTGTTTATACCATCAACTCCTATTTTTTAATTCATTAAAAATTAGGCATTGGGTTTGGACAGTTTGTACTCTGGAGGGCATATCTCTCTCCACAAAATTCTGATTTGAGCATGGTTGGTCAATTTAGAAAGCGGACAAAGAGATCTTTCCTACCATATATAATAAACCTATACTTATCTAATTACTATATGTCCATACACCAGTTTTTTGTCAATACTAGTTTTTAACAGAATAAAAAAACAGGCGTTGGGTAGGAACAGTCTGCACTCTAGAGGGCATATCTTTCTCCATAAAATTCTGATTTGAGCATAGTTGGTCAATTTAGAAATCTGAGAGAGAAATATTTTCAACCATATATAATAAGCCTATACTTGGTCTGACGCCTGTTTGTCCAACGCCTATTTTTTAATTCTCTTAGAAAACAGGCGTTAAGCCTAGGACCAAAATCCAACAACCTGATTTTGGCCATTTGGACCCCTTAGAGGTGTGAGAAAATTATAAAATTTGGCATGCTATCAGGCAATACATATATGAAGAACATATAAAATCAACAAATATTCCCCAAAATTAGGTCTCAAAAGACCCATTTTTTAGGGTCTGTTTAGGGGGCCATCTTGAGGCCTTCTACAACTCTAAAAATCATGAAATTAAATATAAAGCATCCTACATATGTCTAATCTAACAAAGTAAAATTTGGGCTGAAGTATCCCTCTACAAAAATCATACAAAATTTGACACCGAAAAGGGTAAAAAATAGAGGCAAGTAGAGGCTGTTGAGCCTCTACCATGTACCCAAATTAGAGGAGTGCTCTAGCATAAATAAGACATCATAACAGTGATCAAATGAAAATATTTTGCGTAGGGATGATGAACTTGATCAACGTTTAGGCTTACCTTGCCAAGAATTGGATTGATTTGCATTTTTCCGTCTTCTTCTTCCTTTTTCTCTCTTAGGTTTAGGGTTTTTGGGTTGCCAACCCTGTTCACCACGAATTCATGGGATCAATGGTTGGATGAAGGGATAAGGGTTGCTAGATGGATGGCTAGGATTGTCCTTATCCTAAACTAGGTGGGAGGGCTAGGATTGAATCTCAATGTGGGGTTGAAATTGATTTAGAGGGAGAGGCATGGATGGGTGACATGGCACTATCAAGGGTTAGATAGGGCTTGTGCTACTTCAATGGAGGGTGTGATGGGGGGGTGTTACTAAGGGTAGATGAGGGAAACTATAGAGGTGGCATGGGGGATGCCTTTCGGCAAAATCCCATTGGTTGCAATGTTCAATGAGATGACTTAGGATGCTTGATGGGAGGCTATGGGGAGTTCACTAGGGATTTTAAATTCATGTCCCTAATCCTAGGGTGGAGGGTGAGAGAGAATTAGAAGATTCTAATCCAAGGGCCACAATTAATGGGCTAAAGATGAGAATACATTTAATGCAAAATATCTCATCTTAGCTCATTTGAAATAATATCTGATTTTTATCTTTTTGAACCCTCATGCTGTCATCATTCCATGTGAGCTCTTGAGCTTGAAAGTCGGCCCAGTAAGTGTCATTTTTAGATGTGATAATGCTTCGGTCAGGCTAATCCAGTCAGAACTAAATTATGAAATGTGTAAGGGGTAAAATCAAGGTTTTTTTACCAAAAAAGTTCTCAGACGTAATTTGTAAGGATAAGATGGTAAAATTGATCTGAGGGTAGCCCAAGAATAGATGCTCCCAGGTCCAGGTGATTCACAGCTTTTGACTACGCGAGATTACGGTACCTGAGCAGGAAATTAGGTCAAAAACCATTTTCCGAGCGGTTTAACAAAATTGTATTGGGAACGTTACTGGTTTTTTTTGTAAAATGCCGATTTGGGTCGTATCTAGGGGATTTGAAGTTCAAGGAATCTAGGAGCTACAGAGGTTGACATATTGGCTGTTGGGTTCCTGGGCATCTGTCGAGGGTCTTTCGAAGCAGACTCGCTTGAACAAATTAGGTTTTTGGTGCTACCTGAAGCCAATTGAAATTGAATATCCAGACATTTCCTGAATCAGGAGTTCATGAAATGATTTATTGAGGAAATGAGTTGGACTGAGAAAATGGCTTTGACCTTGCCGCATTCTGAGTTTGGGAGAACTTTTAAGGGCATTCCACGTGCCAAATATAGAGAGAACACGTTTTTTCTAAGTATGGGTAAAAATGACTGCTTAGGCCATGGATTTTCTATAAATTGGTATGAGTCTGATAGTTTCGAGGCTCTGAATTTATAGTGGTATAGCCTCTAACTATCTGAATTTCTGATCTCAGATGCACTCTCGGGAGTCGGTCGAGCACCTGATTTTTAGACCTGATTCGTCGCACTTTTTGGAGTATTTGAGAGAATCTTGGTAGATAGAATTTACGAAAGTCCTTGCTCCTTAGAGAACTTTTTGAAGGCCTTGAGATTTTAAAGAAATGGACACCAACTGATCTTGATTTGGAGGTCTAGAGAATATTCTGGCTCCATAAGAGCAAAAAGCGAGAAGACAGCTTTTTGACCTTTCAGAGAAGATTTGAGATTTCACGAAGGTTTGAGACGTCAAAACTCTTTTCTCATACCTAGAGATTTAAAGGTAAGGCCAAGGCTGAGATATAACAATTGACCTTTCTGGATTCGGAGATCGGATGAGTTTTTTAGAGCTCGAGCAAGGGTCATTTCCTGGTCAAGATTACCATAGATTGAGAGATTGGCTGTTGTTGTTATCAAACAATGTTTGGTTTGTGATGAGTTCCTTAGAATAGGAAGACTCAGGGATGCATAGGATATAAAATTATATCGTTTGGACTACGGGAGAGGCTCTAAGGATCTGTTGAGTGTCTAGGGGTTAATTCTCTGAGTGAAAAGGGTAAAATGGTAATTTTTTGCCTCCGGGTCAAAAAGGTGAAAATGTGAATTCTTTGCCTGAGATGCTTTATGACCAGAAGGCTTACGTAGGTGGAGAAATTCAGTGATCTAGATGATAGAT
>JAOXJP010057094.1:0-15799 GCA_025762735.1 Platanus orientalis | reverse complement strand
ATATATATATATATAAAGCCCTGCCGTTATACTCCAACCAAATGCACCAGCAGATTATAGCTGGGATCACTCTTCATAAGATTTTTCTCCTGGCTACAAAATTCATAACTTTCCAGCAATAAGATTTCCTTCTAGCAAGATCTTGAATATTGAGAAGTAGGTACCTCTTCGGGATGAGCAGCTGTCTTGGATTGGCTTCCATATTGTATGCTGCCTCTGGGATGTACACAGTTCTCTTTTTCTTTCTAATAATGTTCTCTACATCTAGATTATTAATTTTCTGACCTATCTGCTCATGCCTGTGATAAAATCCTTGCAGACTAGCTATGCTATTGCAAGTGCACTCAATGTTGTACAAACATCTCATTCTTATGGGGACGTAATGCTTCTGACAAAAGCATCCCAATCAAAACAAGTAAGAATTGCTTGCTTATCATATGCCATGCCTTGTGCAACCTGTCTGCTTGCCAGGGAGTGCTTATTTTTTATCTTTCCTTATTCCATGTTATAAACTGCTTTTTTCCCCTCAACTAAATTCTGGGTTCTCTAGACTTGCGTTCTTTTTTAGTTTTTTATTTTTTGAATGAGATGTTTTCTATAATTATCCGCAAAGTGAGAAATTCTTGAATTTTACTCGCAATGCACCCTTTGGAATGAAACTCACCTGATTCGGGACAGCTTCCGAAAGCTGTAAATTTCTACAGTTAATGGGCCCACACTAGGCTAGAGTAGCCTCAATCAGGTCTATGATGAGACCACATTTGTAGGTCTAAGTTTTTTCCAATACCACACAACCAATCTCAGAAATAGAACTGATATAGGTATTACACATAAGCAGATTAGAAAAACTATTAATCACCCAAAATCAGAACTCATTCACACAGCAGGTTCTGTAAACGAGTTCAATCAGCTAAAATAAAATCCCATTTAGACATGTCTGATTAACACCAAAATTTGCAGACAAGTAGTGCTAATGGTGCACTAAATGCCCACAAAATCATAGGTGAATCTGATCGGTTTAGGTCTTCTAAACTGATAAGAATTACATGCTGGTTCAGAAATCCAGTTCTGCAGAATACAACTCAGAACTCCAATAACAACTACACAAAATCAAATTTGAAGGACTGATGCAATACTTATCTGCTAGGGTTGATGGCTAAAGCTTGAACAATCAACAGCTGAGAATAACCTCATGTCCAGCATCAGGATTGTAGATGAAACACATAAAATAAGAGAGCTAGAAGAAGAGGGACTGGAGAATAGCCTCTGGCTATTTCAACTCTCACCCCCAATGCAGGAGCAAGGAGAAGACCAATATTCTACCAAAGAAAACTCAATTCAATTCAATATTAACTACTAGCCAATTCGTTGGGAGGTAGGCTCCTTCTATGGTGTGTCAAACATGAAAAAGGGTGAAATTTTACTAGTTTCCTAAACTATTAACTATAAATACTTGTAAACTTCTAACTTGCTAAAGACTTGAATGCTTTCCTAAAATAGAAACTATCAAAGTCATAATTAAAATCAGTGGCCAATATATTATTATCCTATGTATGGGCAAGAGTTGTTTCTCTTCTTACAAATGGAATATAAACAGTGCATTTTGGTCAGATGTCATTCTTCTTGAATTATATGCAAAACTCTCCTAAGTCCAGTAAGTTACAAGGACTGCCATTGAAATATTTACACTGATTCATCAAAAAAAAAAAAAAATACACTAGGTATGGTAATATATGATACGATCTATGTTTATACAATTAACCAGCTGTTCATTAGTCTTCATAGGCCACTCGGCTTCTCTTAGAAGATGTCTGAAAGTTAGAGCCACTTGAAGATACTCCTGTGTCGCCATCCCCATCATTGGTAGGAAAAAGATTCTACATAGAATTGATCATTGAGGAATCATTTTTAATTTTTGCATTAAAGGATTGTCTAAAATATCATATAGCCACTTGGACTGGCTTTTGGGACTGGATTCTCTGATGTATTTTTGGGTTTGGTTTCTTGTTTGGTTCTGGTTGTTGTCTTTGTAGCTTTTTCTTGTTTTCCTCTTATCTTTGTTGTGGCTTGATTTTTTTTTTTGCCTCCTCAGTGAATCCTTGTTGTTCTTATTGTTGTTTTTCTTTGTGAATAAAGTTATTTTTATCTCTGATGTGTATTTATATATGTATTTATCATATTGTTCTTATAATTTCTACTAAATTTTAATTGATTTTGTGGTTGATCTGTGCTATGGTATGCTAGCATCTCTGGTGGTAGACTATGATCTTAAGTTTGTTCTGCAGATATTACTCAAAATGAATGCATTCATGATCCCCATGGAGCATATTGTTTGTCCACGCTCAATTCTGATTATGTATTGATGAATTTTTTTTGAAGTACTAGTAAGTATGGTCTTAGTCATAAAAAAATGATTTTTCACCAGCCTTATCTTGTAGTGATGTCAGTCTAGTATTCCAGGAAGGAATACAATTGTTAACTGCTTTTTTTTTTTTTAATTTCTGGGCCTTGGTTGGCTTGGGTTGGGTTCATCTTTTGCTCACTGCAATCCCAGCTGAACCTGCCATGCCCAACAAATCTGACATTCTACTGAAGAACCATCTAATCCACGTGGTCCCCCTGGATTTTGGCTCGGCATTGTCATCCTAGTTAATAATCTGGTTGGCTATTTTCTGGTTTGACCTGACCCACATCCACCCCTCCAGAGGAAATGGGTCAGGAGATTCAAGTCTTGAAATATGGATAAATTTGTTGGATTTATTTCGTGCTTTAGATTGTTCACAAACGTGTTGTTTGGTGCTTCTGTTTGCAGTTTTTATGCCTGAACTTTCCGTGCAGCTTCTAAATCATGTGATAGTACATATAAGTCTGTTTCCGGTTTATTAGTAAAGTTTAATGTTTCATCCATAAATTCCATCCATTATATATTGTTATTCAGCCTTGATATATTATTGTTATTTTATTTTGCAGGAAAATGCCTCAAGATATATTGTGGAAATGGCTAGGGTAGAAAATGTGAGACTTCATGTTCAAATACCTCTTGACATCTAAGATTTCCTTATTCATCAAAAAGAAAAATATATAAGATTTCCTTTCACTATCTTTAAGACATCCAGAGTGGATTCATATCTAGGCATCCTTTTTTTTTTTTTCCGATAAACTTCTAGCCATCCTTGTTTGTGGTATAAAGTTTTTACATATGAAGTGTTACCTTTGATCAAAATGGAAGAGAAAACTGAAATAATATCTCTATTTGTGCATAAAAATCTCACTATTATCATGGAATACGGCTGCTAGCATAACAGTGTGTAATCTGCATATGTCAAATATTGCACACAAGGACAACATGATGTTAAAATTTATCTTACGAACATTTCTTCTCAAACGAAGGTGCATGATTGATGCAATGAAAGCCCCTTGAAAGATGACTAGATGAGCATGCTTTTATTATATCGTTACAGCAAGTATATTAATGGCCTGTTCATTGAGAAACCTTGTTTGCTTTCTCTGATAATTAATAATATATTTCAGTATTGTTTAAGTTCTCGAAAGCCTAAAGAGAAATGTTTTGATTTTTCCCCATAATATGCTGGATTGATGGAACACTTTAGAGTGAAGAATAAAGATCTTAACATGATCTTCATTGATTCAGAGAAAGCATGTGATAGGGTAACTAGAGAGATCAAGTGGTGAGTTTTGGAAGGTAAAGTGGCCTCAAGTAGATATATTGACTAGTTTAGGTATATGGTGTAACAATAATAGTGTTATAACAAATGGAGGAGAGACGAGAGGGTTTCCAATCGCAGTTGGCTTACATCAAAGATCAGCATTGAGCTCATGTATCTTTGCATTAGTTATGGATGAGTGACTAGGCATATACAGGAGGTAGTCCCATTGTGTATATTGTTTTCCGATGATATAGTTGAAATTTTTAGAGGGGGGGGGGGATGAATAGGATTGTCCTAATTTTCTAAGTATTATAACTTCCACCCTACTTAAATCCTTTTAATTTGAATGATATTTTATGCACAATTAATCAAGCTACAAAGGAATTTGTACTGTAAATGATTATTCACTAAAAACAGTTCCTGGTTTGACGATGATTTCAATATATTCAAATCCACAGGAATTAAAAATCTAATCCTACACAATATTGAATATTCGCTATGATCAATATGCTACGTTAATAACCAATTTAATGCACGTATTTATTTGGTTCAATAACATGGGATTATTTAGCCAAAAATTTATCTACAATAATTTTTTATGAGTTGTTTAATTTCAACAAATAGATAAATGCAATAATGAACAACTCAAACACAGACACAAAATGCACACAATTTATAATGGTTTGGTCATTTCCTTGACCTACATCTACTCTCTTAAAGCTCATCTCTGAGCTGTTTATTTATTATATTAATAGACTACTCTGTTACAGACAAAAATCAATAAAAACTGAAACTGACTTATTAAAACCGCAAAACTAACTCATTATAAGTCTGTTCGGTGGCTCTAACGGACGTTGCAATCACCTCCGGTGGTTTTGACGGAGGTATGATCAGCTCCTGGTGTCTCCGGCGAGAGCTCCAAGTATAAAGATAAATTTGAAGAGAGCATGAATGATGACTATATAAACCAGCCCCTTTTTATGATCTCTTCAGAGCGTTGATGATTGATTTAAAACTTCAAGGCTCTAACTCTTAGAGCTTTCAGATTTGGTCAAGCTAGGGGATCACCTAATCCTTTCTCTTTAGAATTGTGAATACAAAAGAACTTAAGAGAGGAAATACCTTGCAGAGAATTTAGCAGAGTTTTCCTATAGATTGCAGAGCTTCTCCAAGGTTTTTCCAAGATTTTTCAGCAAGAACTCATGTACTTGTGCTCAATCTCTTCTTTAATTTTCTCTTTTTTTTTCTTAGCATTTCTTGCAACTTTAGATGCCTTTTTATAAAAGGTTTTTTCATGCAAAACCCTAGTCCTAATGGACAAGAAATCCTGACCCTTGATCTGAAAAAATTTAGACAAATTTCCAATTTTTTCCTTGCTGGATCGATCCACCCAAATTTCCATTTTTTTCCTTGCTGGATCAATCCACCCAAAACAGGTGGCTCGCCACTTGTCCCATAAGCCTATTTGCCCTAATTTTTTGCCTGTTAAGTTCACATTTTGGCCCTTAAAGAACAATTTAATTTTTTATGCTCATATTGACCAAAGTAGAGAGGAAAGGTCTAAGTTAGGGTTAGGTTATGTTCTAGTCACATCTAGGTCATGGGTTTTGTCCAAAAGTATTTTACTTGTGATCCCGAATGTGTTTACTGTGATGCACCACTTGTAAGCTGTTCCGGAATAAAAATAAAATACACTACACGACCTTGACTTACAAATACTACTTAGATTACATCAGACTCATTACACTCTTTAGACCCTTGTTGTCATGGAATTGGCAAATGCAACACATGCACTTACAATCTCCCCCTTTGCTAATTTTATGACAAAACATACTAAGTACAATTGAACTCAAATACAAATAATTTTTTTTTTAGACTCAATAGTGGTTCAGATTCTTGAGGCATCTTCGTCATGTAGCTCCCCCTCAAGTTGTTGTACCCTGTCATACCTGTATCACAAACACACATACCTCTCTCACAAGCACAGTGATACAAGAACAATAATATGCTAATAATGAATGCATCAATCAGTAAGCATACATATGCACATGTATCAATAATGTATTATAATGCACTAGGCTTGTTTAGTAACCTCTTAGGAAATTTGTGTGCTTTTAAAAGCTGGTGGATAACAAATTCATTCATCCATATGGTTTGCTCCCCCAGCATGTTATGCATATATCATTTTTAGCATGATGTACAATGATCTCTAATGTTTTTTATCATTTTTCTAATTTCTCCCCCGTTTTGTCAAGAATTGATAAGGGTAGAAAATCAACTTATAAAACATGTAGGCAACTTCTATGTCATTTCATTATAAGGCATAAGGGTACAAAATGACATAACAAAACAAAGTCCACCATAAACAAAGTTTAACACGAAGCAAAGTCCTACACCCAGAAACAGAGAACACCACAAAAACATGAAGCAAAGTACTATTTTTTATATTCATAGTCCTCATCACCATCCCACCACTGTCATCATCATCATCACTGCTTCCACCATGAGCTTCCTGTTCTTCCGCAGTCTGACTTGAAGAATTCTCCTAGATATGAAATAATCCTGTCTTCCTTCTTCTTGCATTTGTTGAAGGCAGTGACAATTTTTTGTAGCCCCTTGTAGATTTTCTTTTAAGCATACACAAGGTGGTGAAGAAGGTTCTTTGTGGTGAGGTTCTTCTTGCTTTGGGAAGTTTTCTTCTTCGTCGTCTTTGGAGATAACATGGGATGAGAATTTGGCATTGATGGTCTTGGTAAGGGGTTTCCTCCAATTCCCATCAAATTTAAGGTTCTGATGGAGATGGGCTCCCCTGCTTCAAGAACTTTGAGTTAGCAGAAAACTTGATGCCCATCTTTCTGAGCATCATAGTGATGAGAACCCCATAGAAAAGACTGTTCCTGACATTGGTAGCTTTGGCTTCCATGATGATGAGGTAACAGATGTTGGCAGGCAAATCAATAGGCTTCCCCCTCAGGATGCAATCAATAATGTATATAATATTGGAGGATATTTCAGATTTGTGTGTTGTGGGGAAAAGGTTGTAGGTGAACACTCTGTTAAGAAACATAACCTTTTCAGAAAATTCAGTAGGCTTTAATTTGGTTCCCTAAGTAGATCTTTTTCCCATAAATCTTTCAGCTATATCCAGTTTACATTTATCTTCAATCCAACCAATTAGGAGATCTGCAGGCTGTTCAGGTCTCCCTATTTCCACAAGTCTCGCTAATCTGTTTGGATCCATATTGATGGGGTTCCAAACACATTAGTTTTGGAGCTACTAGTGTGGGGATTCTCATTATAAATATGGCTCCTCACTGCTTCATCATGGACTTCTCCCTTTAGTTGAAAGAAATTGATCCAACCTCTTTTAATCACATCCTCCATAATCTCCATTATAGCTAAGGTTTCCTCTTCAACAAAACGTGCTATTGCTATAAATCGAGAAGGAAAATACCTTGTTGGAGTGGTATCCTCTCCATGCTTCCTCTTCCCTTTCCTGCTTGCCCCTTGACTTGGTTCATCTCCTCCCATGAGGGCTTTGCCTCTGTCACTCATTATCTTGATGATTTGGCACAAAGATTGCAAGATCAACCAAATGGAAAGAAAGGAGTGAAGAACTTGGGGTTTTCAATGGTTTGGAAGAGGGAAAGAGCAAAAATTAGGAGAGATGTACGGTTTGGAGACTATGGATCGTGGGTGGGGTGTTTTTCCCAAACAACCTGTTAGACTGATTCACCAGTTTTGTGCAGCTCAGTCCAGGTGCTGGATTGATTCGCACAAAATGTACAGCTCAGTCCAGACCATAGTTGCAGGGAAGCTTGGTACAAGGTGGGAAGCTCATTTCCTACAAAACTTGTTTGGGAAGCTAATTCCATTATGTTTCCCCAAATAGTGGAAAACATGCTTTCCAAACATAGGAAGCACAGTGAAGTAAGCAAAAGCTATTTAGGAAAACGAGTAGAAGCCTCTAGAGAAGCAAGTAGAAATGTTTGAAGAATCGACTAGGAAGCGATCCAAAAAACAATATTGTATTTTGTTTGGTGTAAATTATATGTTGTTAGCATTGAATAGAATATTATGAGATTTAGTAATGATATTGTAGAAGAAAAAAAATATATTTAGTATTGAATTTATTGTTTATATAATTTTATTTCAATCTAATAAAAAAAGATTCAAATCTAATGGTTTTTATACAAGACCTTCTATAGTCTGACTCTAAGATGTAAGTTGCAATAACAATAGCAAACAACCTTATCCCAACAAGTGATCTACAAAAAAAAATTATGTATGGTAAAATTTAAGGTATGGTTGGCCATATTAATAACAAATGGTTTGCATATTGATTTATATGTCATGATTCTTTGTATTTACTTAGTATAACTTTTAGGTTTGTTTGTACTTCCTTTAAGGTTATTCATTTTATTTTATTGTAGTTAAAACTATTGATTACAACTTATAGTTAGTTACATTATTATCGTTTTTCGCTTCTAGCTTCCTAAGGATTTATTAAGCCTTGCTTCCCACTTCTCGCTTTTGCATTGTTTCCTGCTTTCGCTTCTTGCTCTAGTAACTATGGTCCATACATATATATATGCATGCATGCATGTATGTATGTATGTATTGAGCTAAGAAAATTTGGATTTTCTTAGCTCAATACCCTTTAATGAACCTTCTAAGCATCGACATTTTTCCAATTGAATTTGGTGCCTTTTTGAGTTATGCAAATTCATCCATGTTCCTTAGAGAATTCAACACTTGGGAGAACACTTGAGCTTAGGATATGTTACATATCCCAATTGAGCTTCTCAAGTGTGCAAATCTCTTACAATCAAGGGGTTTGGTGAAAATGTTCGCAAGTTGGTTTTCAGTCTTAATATATTCTGACGAGATGATTTTATCCTCAGCCAACTCTCTGATAAAATGATGCCCAATGTCTATGTGCTTTGTCAAGGAGTGTTGGATTGGATTTTTGGAAATTTTAATAGCACTTGTATTGTTTATGAACAAACTCATGGTATTTGGTCTAAGTACATCGTCCAATAACATTTGTTTCATCTAGATGAGATGAGCTGAGTCTAAGTGCATCCATTCCCAATAGTAATATACTCAGCCTCAGCTATAGACAGTGAGATTAAATTTTGCTTATTATTGTGCCAAGCAATCAAACAGTTGCTTATATAGAAGCAACTTCCACTAGTGCTCTTCTAGTTTTCAATATTCTTGGCCTAGTCAACATCAGTGTATCTAACAATTTTGTTTTTGGTATCAAATGGATACCATAGACCATTGTCAATGGTACCATGGATATATCTAATAATCCTCTTTGTTGTTGTTAAATGTGAATCTTTTGGGTTAACTTGATGTCTAGTACACACACCAACACTGAAGGAGATTTCTGGTCTACTTGCAGTCAAGTAGAGAAGACTTCATATGAACCCTTTATACAACTTGGTATCAACACTCACCCTGCTAGCATCTTTGGTAATCTTTTCACTAGTACTCATGGGTGTGTTGAAAGGTTTTGACTCACTGAGTTCAAACTTTGATACCAAATCTCTTACATATTTAGACTAATTTACAAATATACCTTCTTTGGTTTGTCTAATTTGCAATCCAAGGAAGAACTTTAGTTCTCCCCCCATACTCATTTCAAACACCGATTTCATTGTTTAGGCAAACTCATGTGATATCTCCTCACATGTGGCCCCAAAAATGATATCATCAACATATATTTGCATAATTAGTGTGTGACATTTTTCTTGGAAATTGTTTTATCAACTCTCCCCTTAACGAAGTTCTGATCAAGAAGGAATTTTGTTAGCTTTTCATACCAAGCTCTAGGAGCTTATTTTTTGCAATGGTTAGGCCTATCTGGATCTACAAGCTCTTTAGGTTGTTCTATATACACATCTTCTTAAAGTACACCATTTAAGAAGACACTTTTCACATCCATTTGAAATAGTTTGAACTTCAAATGACATGTAATGGCCAATAAAATCCTAATGGATTCTAATCTAGCGATTGGTGCAAAAGTCTCTTCAAAGTCTATTCCTTCCATTTGTGTTTAGCCTCAGCAGCAAAATCTGGATCATTCATTATAAGGCCAGATCTAAGGGTTGTGAGTAATTTTTTTTTGGTTTACCTTTTATATGTGGTTCTTTTAGGATTCTTTAAAAGAGTTTCTTTGAGAGAGGCCTTTGTGGGACTCTTTGTACTAATTTTTCATAAAAAAATCTCTTTTTTTTATAAATAAAAAATAGATTTTTTAATGCGTTCTATGGATCGTCTGATCCTGAATAAGCTAAAACGATCTGACACCAGATCACGTGATCTGACCATCCCTAGGGGATCGCGAGTTACAGCTTTGGTCCAGTCCCAATCTGGATCGGACAATCTGATCTCGGATCGTCTAAGTTTTGAAACCATGAGGGCAACTGAGAAAACCTGATCAAGAGAACCAACCCTCAATTAGCGATGAGAAATCTTCTGCAGGTAGGAAGAAATCGTATGGATTTGTAGTAAACAAATGTGGTGAAGCTGGACGTTTGAAGGCGGTACAGGTGAATAGGGGAAATGAGAGGATCATTATGGTGGACAAGGAAGCAACTGGAGGTCGAGTGAACCAAATGAAGGCCTGCTTGGTGGCAAGGATCAACGATGAAACTCCAAGCAACCAACACCTCATTGATTGTGGGAAGAAAATATGGAAGGTTTCTAGGGAGATGTGGGTAAAGAAGATGCCAAACTCTCTGACCCTATTTATGTTCCCATTGGAGGATGAAGTTCTTAGGGTCCTCCAGGAAGGTGTAAGGACTGGAGCATCTACTCGCTTCTCATGGACACATGGGTGTCGTGTGCAAGCTTCCATGGCACCTATAAGAGCAATAGTGGTGGATGGGTGAGGTTATTTGGTATTTTGGCACACCTTTGTTGTTCATCGGTATTCTGGGCATTTGGGGGATGTGTGTGGTGGGCTTTTGGAGGTTGATACAATCAACGAGGTATCTGTTAGGGTGAGGTTAAAGGTGAGACAGTCAGAGTTATGCCCCATGGCGGTTCTTCTAAACAATAGTTGCAGAACTTATAAGTTACCGGTATGGAGGGAGCAACTATTGGAGATTTTAAACATGGGAGTAGACCTGGGGCTCTATTACTAGAGGAAAAACTGGAATGACAACGAATCCCCTAGGGGTACGTTTAGTGTAGAGGCGGACATTCGAACCAAATGCCAATCAGATCAGCGATGGGCAAAGGTGGAGACTCAAGAACACTGGCCCCGATCCTCAAGCATCTCTGGGAGCATGGAGCTGACCATTAAAAGGGGGAAATCCATGGGTCGACATGTGGTCAAGCAACATGTCTCTGGCTATACATTGTCAAAGGGTAGGGTACTACAGAACGTAGTAGAAGATGAGTGGAAGCTCATCTAGCCTAGGTGTCAAAAATGACAAAATAGGGCGGGAGTTTAAATTCAAAACCCAGTCGAGAGAAGGAATAAGAGGTTTTTAAAGACTGGCCAATTGGTCTTTTTCCGCCAAAGTCGGTTCGAAATCATGTTAGGCCTCGAACAAACCCAAAACATGCCTAGGCAAAGAGACTCGTGCCTAGAAAGTCTAGGCCAACATCTAATCACATGGGCCTAAGCCCGAGCCGACAACCCATAAGTCCAGACGGGGAAGTGGGATTACTAGACCACATCCAACAGTGGCCAACGAATAGGGTTTTCAAGTCATACAACGGGGGCAAAAAGCAAAACGATAAAAGGGGGAGGGTTGGTCTCAACTCTAGTCGATTCGAAGCCCTAAAAGAAAGGAATGAAGAGACAACGGAGTGACCTCCTTAAAACACCAAGATTATAATCAGGCAAGACCGGGTAGGGATTCAGTCCAAGATGAAGAGTAAGGTTGTGGAAGGCAAAGGCAAAGAGAAAGCTTCATCGGCAAACTATAGTGCAACGGATTCCGAAGAGGAGGGTATCTTCCACAAAGGAGGGTTTGCGAGCTGCTCTTCTTCGAAAGGAATCTTGGCAAAAACATGCCTCCATGATGCCCACCTCTCTATCATTGAGGATGTGGTGGCTTTGGGTATAGCTAAGGACTACCTCATGTTGAATAGGGAGGAGTGCCCCCTCCCATGCGATGGGGTGGAGATGATGTCTGACGAGGGTTTATCGTAGGTAACGGAGCTGGGTTACTGCACAATAGTCAAGGCTTACCAATTGGAAGAAGACCTAGAGCCTCTTTTAATGCTGCCTCCTCCTTTCTCGTTTGAGTGGGTGATTAAAAGGGTCATGGAGATTAGCAAAAAATGAATGTCTTTGTAGGGTATCGACTACAAGCTGGAAGAGATATTTAGGGAGATTGAAAGAAGAAGAAGCTGTAGCCCCCGAGGGTTGGAGATGGTGATCGGGGGAAGATCCAAAACTAGGAGATGTAGAGAACTGAAGAGATAATTAACATCTTCCATCAATTATGAGGGTTCAACATCAAGGAGTAAAAGGGGAGAGAAGGGGAAGAAACGATGGTTGGAGGGAGAGTGGCCTTTCCATAAGTCTTATTCCTCATTAAGATATTCATCCTATCATGGAATGCTAAGGCACTTGGAGGGGGGGATATGAGGCACTGTGTGAGGGATATTTGTGCAAGATGGATAGTAGATATTTTGTCAGTTCAGGAAACCAAGCTGCATTCCTTTGGTTGGGCAAAGATGGTAGACCTTTGGGGCAGAAGAAATTGGAGATACTTGCATTTGATTGCTGTTAACCATGGTGGTGGGATCCTACTTGCATGGAATTGTGGCTCTATTGAGGTTACAAACTATTGGATTGACTCCTCGATTTCAGCCCTTTGGAAAGTTAAGTTTGAAGCGTATGAATGGATGATCACTGCAGTGTGTGGGCCAAATGATGCCTCCAACAAGAATGAATTCTTCAATGAATTAGCTAATATCAGAAGATGGTGGGAGGATCCGTATAGGTGGTGACTTTAATGTTGTCTGATACCTGTTGGAAAAGAAGTGTAGCCACTATCGGACTAGCTGGATGTCTTTCTTCAGTGAGTTCATAGAGGCCAATAACATGATGGACCTTCTATTACTTGGGGTTTCTTACACCTGGTCCAATAGGTAGGTCGTGCCGGCTGTAAGTAGACTGGACCAATACCAGGTCACGCCATGCTAGGAGGACCATTTTCCCCATGTTTGTCAGATGACTCTTCTAAACCCTACCTCCAACCACTGCCCCATTTTTCTTTTGACTCAGGTCCATCGCCTTTCCAGTTCAAAGTTATATGGTTGGAGGCAGTGGACTTCAAGGAGCTAGTGACTCAATGGTGGTATGAATTTCAGTTTAATGGGACCGCTGGGTATATCTTGGGCCAAAAGATGAAGGCCCTCAAAATGAAGATAAATAAATGGAATACAGAGACATTCAGCAGAATTGAGGTTCGGAAGGCTGCATGCTTGGACAAGATCTCAGAGCTGGATGGTAAAGAACAAGTGTGGTGCCTCTCCCCTGAGAAGCATATGAAGAGAGACGATCTGAAAAAGGAATACAGTAGTTGGCTTTGTTGGGAAGAACAATCATGGCAGCAGAAAGCTAGAGTGCAATGACTTAAAGCTGGTGATGCAAATACCAAATTCTTTCATAAAATGGCAAACCAAAAGTCAAAGCAAAACTGCATCTGTAAGATGATGGTGGAAGGTGGTGGATAACTCATTAGTCGGTAAGTCGAGAGGAGGCCCTTGGATATTATTTGCCTCTATTCACAAAGGCCTTTGATCAATGTCTTCGCCTTGAGGGAGTGGATCTCAATCACATTTCGCCAGTGGGAAGGTTGGTTGGAGCGCTCATTGAGGGGAGCCATGAATAGTCTTCCTGGAGATAAGGCTCCTGGGCCCAATGGATATCCAATCAAAATTTTTAAGGAGTTTTGGCCTGTGAAAGGGAGGGAGGTGATGAATGCCATGGCTGAATTTCATGCAAATGGGTCTCTTTGTAGAAGTCTCAACTCTACATTCATGGTTCTCATTCTAAAAATCAAGGGAGCAGCGGAACTGAGGGACTATCAGTCTACCAGCCTACTTGGAAGCTTCTATAAAATATTAGCAAAGACACTAGCCCGAAGACTTGAAGTGGTGATGGATTAGATTATATCCCCAAATCAAAACGCCTTTGTTTGGGGTCGTCAAATTGTTGACTGTGCGTTGATTGCTAATGGATGTATAGACTATTAGCAATGGGCTAGCTTTCCAGGTTTGGTCTGGCATGTGGAAATGGAGAAGGCATACGACCATGTCAGCTGGAGCTTCCTAGAAGATACAATGTTGAAAATGGGCTTTAGACGGAATTGTGTAATTGGATGAAGGTGTGCATCTCCTCGGCATCTTTTGCCCTTATGATAAATGGCTCACCTGGTCACTTCTTCCGAAGTAGCAGGGGGCTTTGTCAAGGTAACCCCCTTTCTCCGTTCCTCTTAATATGATAATAGAGGTAATTTGCAAGCTGACCATGAAGGCCAGGAGTAGTGAGCTGATAAAGGGTGCTGTCTAGGGGACCCGGGTCCCCAAGTTTCCCTTGTATAATATGCTGATGACTCTCTTTTCCTTCTCCAGGCCAAAGAGGATAATGTGAGAAACTTAAGAGGCATTCTCCTGATGTTTGAGGCAATCTCCGGTCTAAGAGTCAATTTTCCAAAGTCAAAACTCATGGGAGTAGGCCCGGTCCAAAATATCGAGGAGCTAGCGGGTATTATGGGGTGTTCTGTTCATCCTCTTCTAACTACTTACCTTGGGTTGCCCCCTGGTACCAGGTACAAATCTAAGTGGCTGTGGGATCCTGTGGTAGAAAGGGTGCACCAGAGGCTCTCTCTTTGGAAAGGTAGATACCTATCCATGGGAAGTAAGTTGACTCTAAATAAAAGTGTGCTGTCAAGCATCCCTTCTCACTTCCTCCCTGTTCTCGATCCCCAAAGGGGTAGGTTACTAGATTGATAAAGCCAGAAGATCATTTCTGTGGAACCAGATTTGTAAACCATACAACCAAGGGGGTTTTGGTATCCTCTCTCTTATGAACACTGCCATGCTCTCCAAATGGTTGTGGCAATTTGGGTCTGAAAGCCAATCCATGTGGAAGTCAGTGATTAGCACAAAATATGGGCAGGTTAGAGAGGGATGGAGTAGTGGGCCAACTGCTGGTCCGTTTGGATAAAGTGTGTGGAAGGGTATTATGTCCAACTGTGAATGGTTCAATCAATTCACCGCTTTTAAGGTGGTAGGAGGGGGGTCAGTCAGATTTTGGTAGGATGCATGGATAGGTAGCTCCTCCCTTGCCGAGGACTTCCCTAATTTTCTTAGGTTGGCAGCTAACAAAGATGGAACCATGAAGGACCATAGGATGGATGATTCCATAACAGTGAGTTGGAACTTACAGCTGCACTGAGCCCTAAATGCGTGCTCGACTGGACAGGACTATGGTGGGAGAGCCAGGCGAGATTGACACAAGGATTTGGTATAAAGGCAAGGACAATATGTACTATGTTTGGAACAGATACCAAGTTCTGGTTGAGGCCTCTCCCTCCAATGGCATATGTGACATTGTGTGGAAAACCGCTATGCCAACAAAAGCCGCATTCCTTACATGGCTGGCCTCTCTGGAGGTGTTAAATGTAGATAAACTTGAAGCCCGGGGTATGCAGCTGCCCAGTAGATGTAGTCTTTGCTACAAGGAAGAGGTAACGGCACAACATCTCTTCCTTCACTGCCCCATGTCGCATGCTGTATGGTGTGCCTTGCTAAAGTGCTTCTCCCTGGTTTGGACCGTGCCAAAAACTTTGTATCAGCTCATGCCATGCCCATGGGAAGTGCCTATGCATGACTTCTCTCCCCGAGGAAGATCTCTCTGGTTGAGTACGACTATCGTCATATGATGGGTGCTTTGGATGGAGCGGAATGCCAAGATATTCGATAGGGGTAAGGTGGACAGTTCTAAGCTCCCGAACAGAGTGTTGGCCGTGCTCTTTAGGTGGTCCTCCCATCTCTCCAATTTTCAGGGGATGAGGTGTTGAAGTATATTAATTTGTGTATCTCCTAACACCTTAAGGTTTTGGGAGAGTTGGTTAATTTACTGTCAACAT
>JAOXJP010057083.1:0-15800 GCA_025762735.1 Platanus orientalis | reverse complement strand
CCTATTGGTGCGATGGCCAATAACAAATATCTCATATATTTAAATTCTTTAATAAGTTGGGAAAAAAACAATCCCCCCCCCCCCCCCCCCACACACACACACACACACATACAAACATTTTACTACATGACTTGTATAGCAACCCATCCCAAGTTAGATAGAAGAAGACAACAAAAGGAAAAATAATTCCAACACCTATATTGAAATGAAAATTGGATTCCCCTAATTTTAAATCCAATGCACCATTGTCTCCACGCGCCCCTCATCCATTTTAGTAGGCAACAATAAAAGAAAGCCAAGTTATGCACATGCACACAACAAGTAAAAAAGCAAAAGTGATCATATTTCGAAAAAGGAATATTAATTACAACCTACATCTAGAAGTTTTACTAAACAAATTGTATAGGAACATTGAGCTAAGTATTTGTAAAGGTTGTACTCCTTGACAACCTATTACTCCCCTATAAAGAGAATGTTAATCTTTGTGAATTGGCCAATAGATACATCAGCCTCCTTGAAAATTCACTTTAATGATGTAAAATAATGTCATTGCGTTTAGATAGACAAAAACCATTTCAAACCTCTAACCTAATAACATCATAAAGGCAGTGACATACAAGTTGTGAGTCTATTTATTAGTGTATTCAAAGTCATTTAGTCTTATTTTCCTAGAACTATTTGTTGTATTCATTAGATTTGAATTTAAAAAATTCAAAATATTGAATCTAGAATGTTCGATCGATCAACCAAAATGTTAATATTTGAGAGCTGACCCATTCGATCAATCGAACTGTTTAGATTATGAGAAAACTGTCGAACGAAGTCATACAAGTTTTCTCATCAATGGGTGGCTAGTGTGTCTATAGACACCAGTGGATGATTGATCCGTATGAGTGTCTGATATGTCTACAAACACTTATTAAAGCACCCATGTGAATTATATAATTAAAGGGGTGATTCACACATTTTGAATAACTGGAAAATCTCTTTGTATCTCTCTCTCTCTCTCTCTCTCTCTTATTTGTTTTCTTTGCAAAACTATCTCTCGTTTTTCTCTAGGTTTTGAGTTTTTCTTTCGTTGGATTTGAACCACACTCGTTACCATTCATTGTGAATCTTCTTATACTATGCAGGTCCAAGAAGATCGTGTTGTTGAATCCTGGGGTAGTCGCCAAAGTTCCCTTCCGCATCAGAATAATGGGAGGTGCATACCATCAAGGATTGTGTCTTTTGATACAACCCGACACAAATCGATAAAAACATTCTAAATTTTAGTTTTGTACTGTTATTTCATTTGCATCATATTTTATGTTATTTATATGCAAACAATTCTTAATTTTTTTCATTTGATTATTATTGTAGTAGTGAATTCCTTAGAGAATTTATGTTATATATTATACTCTAAATTGTATATTGAGTGATATATTTTTTATTAGTTTGTGTTTGATAATAATTTGATTGTTATAACAATCTTGATGGTAAAAGTTGTTGAACATTAGTTACTATGGACTTCCCTATTCTTGATGTAAGTAAGATATAACCATTCAACGGTTCACATTACAAGAGAGGATTCTTTTTCTACTTGAAATGGTTGCATTGGCATTTGTTCTAACCAAACTTAAGCCAGAAGAAATTCATGATCAATATGAATCTGCAAGATCCCATTCAAGTCAAACTTGGGAAAAAGACAAACAAAATTTGTAGACATGCAATTTTGAATGCAATAACTAGTACGTAGTATGATACACACAATAAATTAGGGATTGCAGCAGAATTTTGGAATGGTTTAATTCAAAAATATATAATTGAGAATGCAAGAACTAGGAAATATATAGTAGGGAAACTTCTAGACTTCAAGATGGTAGAAACCAAATATGTAATTTCTCAATTACATGATTTTCAATTGATGGTTAATGATTTAGCCAAAGAAAACAATGGTTTACCTTAATCATCTGTGGTAGTGTCACGTATTGATAAGTTGCCGCCATCATGGAAGGATTATAAAAATAATTTGAAACAAAAGAGAAAGGATCAAAGTCTTGAAGAAATAACCATATGCATAAGAATAGAGCAAGCAAACTGAGATCAAGCTACAATAGAGAAAGTTAGTGAATCTATTTCCAGAGCCAACTTAGTAAAAAAATATTAAGAAATTTAAAAAATAAAGGAGTAAGAAAATATAAGAAAACTTTTAATAAGAATGTAAATAAATTTAAGAAGATTAAAAATAATAAAAACTATTTTAACTATGAGTGTTTTATTTGTGAAAATACATGGCATAAAGCTGCATTTTGTAAGCATTTTTAGAACAACGAGAAAAATGAAAGAAATAAAGTGAACATGACAGAGACAAAAGCAATAGTGAAAATAGTAACATAATCAAATTTTGTGGACAATGCGAAAGAATGGGTGGTGGATGCTGGCACTACCAAACATATTTGTAGTGACCAGAGTGCTTTCATTCCTACACCCCAATAACAAATGGATAACTAATATACTTAGGAGATTCGGGGACTACTCCTGTTGCTGGTAAATGAAAGGTATTGTTAAAACTTCTGAAAAAGTCTTTACATTGTAAGATGCGTTGTACGTGAAGTATATTTGTCGCAATTTGGCGTTAGGAAGTCTACTTAGAAAAACTGGAATAAAACTAGTATTTGAGTATTATAAATTAGTACTCACAAAAAATAATGTATTCCTTAGAAAAATTATTGTACTTCCATGTTGCATGTATTGAATGTCTCAAAAAGAGTAAATGAAACAAGTTCTTCTTGGGCTTTTATGGTCGATTCAATTGATTTGTGGCATGGTAGACTAGGTCACAAAAACAAATCGTATATTAGAAAATTAAAACAAGTAGAATTAATTTCTAATCTAAATAATAATGAACTAAATAAAATGCAAAATCTATGTTGAATCAAAATTTACTAAGAAAATACATAACACTGTTGAAACGAAAAATGAACTCTTAGAATTAATTCATAGTGACTCAGGAAATCTAAAAAACAAAACTATTAGAGGCAGAAAATACTACTACATTATATTTGTAGATAACTATTTTAGTTTCACAAAACTTTATCTTTTGCAAATAAAAGATGAAGTTGAAAATGCATTCATGAAATATAAAGATAAGGTAGAAACTCAGTTAGATAAGAAAATGAAATGATTAAGAACTAATAAGGGATGTGAATATGACTCAACCTATTTAAGGAATTGTTGTGAAAGCAATGATATGTTTCTTTAAGGAAATGATGAATGTATTATTAGTAAGTTCAAGATCATCCATGAACATGTAGGGGGAAACAATATTATTTACCTTTCATATACAAAATAGAGTCTCACATAGGAAAAACAGGTAAAACTCCATGTAAGTTATGAAAATGACATATACCCAATCTTAAATATTTAAGAGTATGCAATTGTCTAGCTAAAATAAGTCTACCTGAACTTAAGAAAAGACAATCAGAATTAAAGACATATGATTGTGTCTTTATAAAGTATATAGAAATTAATGTTTTATACATGTTCGTAGTTATAAGATTAGAAAATAACATTTTAAAAACCAAATGCAATGATAGAGGCCAAGGATACCGAATTCTTCGAAGATACATTTTCTATGAAAAATATAATATCTAGCATTATAAAAAATAAAAACAAAGAAAAGAAAATGGTAGAGAAAGAATCTGGGGATGAAACTGAGATTTGACGAAGTAAAAGAATTAAAAAATGTAACGCACCTAAAAGATAATTATTTCATCTATCTAATTGGTAATGCATCCATGAATTATAAAGAAGCAATGAGGTCTACAGATGTAATATTTTGGAAAGAAGTAATAGATAGTGATTTAGAATCTATAATGGCTAATCACATTTGAAAGTTAGTGGAATTGCCTAAAGGTACTAAACTCATTGGTTGTAAATGAGTATTTAGAAAGAAATACAAACAAAATGGTACGATAAATAAGTTTAAAGCTAGATTAGTAGTCTTAGGATATAGACATGAAGAAGATGTCAACTATTTTGATACATATGCTCATGTAGCAAGTTTTACAACAATAAGAGTGTTGTTTACAATTGTTGCGATCCATAAGTTGTCATACATCAAATGGATGTTAAAATTACATTTTTGAATGGGAATTTAGAGGAAGGAATTTTTATGAACCAACCTGAAGGTTCTATTGTGCCAAGACAAGAACAAAAGGCGCGTAGACTAGTAAAGTCTTTATATTGACTTAAGCAAACACCTAAATAATGACACAAAAATAGATACAATACTAACATAAAATGGATTCATAATAAATGAATCAGATAGATGTGGATAAAGTAAATTCTCAGGAGAGTGTAGAGTAATCATATGTCTTTATGTAGATGTTGGTTTTTAAGATAAATTTAGAAGTCTTTAAAACTACAAGGAGGTTTTTTTTTCCATTCAAATTTGACATGAAAGATTTAGGAGAGGCAAATGTAATCTTAAGAATTAAAATCCTAAGAAATTTTAGTGGATTAATGTTAAATTAATCACATTATCTAGAAAAAATTTAAACACTATGATAGTAGTTCAGTGTCCACACTATATGATTCTAGAAAACACTTAGAGAAAAAAATGTGGGGAGACCAGTAGCCCAAAAAAGTGTGCTAGTGCAATAGGAAATTTGACATATTTGTCAAATTGTACAAGACTAGACATAGCTTGTGTTGTGGGTAGATTGAGTAGATATACCCACAATCCAAATGTGACTTATTAATTCACAGTAGTCAGATTATTTAAATACATAAATGGTACAATTGACTACAGTCTTGTTATAATGGTACTCCTTTAGTACTTGAAGGATATTGTGATACAAATTGGATATCCGATACATTGGATACCAAGTGATATGTTCACTCTTGGTGATGGTACAATCTCTTGGAAGTCAACCAAGTAGACTTGTGAAGTACATTCAACTATGAAAGCTAAGTTTATTGCTTTGGAAAAGACAATAACAGAAGTTGAGTGGTTAAGAAACCTCTTAGAAGATATTTCATTATAGAATAAGCCAATATAGTCATTATCAATGCATTGTGATAATCAAGGATTATAACTAGGGCAAAAAATGGTACGTACAATGGAAAAAACATACATAATCATATAAGGCATAACATTGTGAGAAGAATGTTAAATAATGGTATTATATCACTGAATTTTATAAGGACAAAAATGAATTTAGTTGATCCTTTAACAAAACCATTTGATAAAAAAATGGTGAAAGATACATCAAGGAGATATATTGATAGCTCGATTGTGAGTAAAATGCTATGGTAACCTAATCTATGTGATTAAAATCCCATGAAGTAGGTTTAAATGGGTAAGAGCAATTCATAAAAGAACTCAAATAACACTGTCAAAAGAGAGCTTAAGCATTGAATCCCTCACTATGGTGTAGATGAGAGTTGAGTTATTTATCTCTTAATAAATTCATAGCCTATAGGTAGTGTAATTAGTTGTAGTTCACACCTGATGAATTCACTTGTGTGAGTGTGAAAATGAGGTTGTTTCCTATGAAAACTTGGGCTAAGTTCACTAGAGCGCTCATGAAAATTAGAAATGATGCAATGCCAAAAAATTGTCAAACCGTATATAATGGAAATGTTTGAGAAAATTGGATGTGGGTAATAGACTTAATAGGTTTACATAAATGGAAAATAGTTCAAAAGAGTTTGTCTACTAGGCTCTAGTATACCTTAACATGTATATCCTAAGTATCGATTCAAAGTCCAAAAGACATAGTATCACTGCATTCAGTTTTCGCTGGTTTAAATTTCAATTGAATTATTTTAATATTGTGAATATGTGAGGATTAGTGTATTAATTAGATTTGAATCTAGAGGATTCAAAACATTGAATCTAACATATTCGATTGATCAATCGATTGAAGGAAGTTTGATCGATCAAGCAGAATGTAATTAATTAAGTACTAACCTATTCGATTGATCAAATAGATTTGATTAGTCAAGTAATGTATTACTATCTCAGAATAATTTTGATCGATAGAAATACTTCGATCGATCAAAGAATGATTGATCGATTGAATGTTCAAATTACTGAATGAATTCGTACGAGTTCTCTCATGAATGGGTGGCTATAGACACGAGTGGACAATTGATCTGTATGGAAGGGTGTTTGAGATGTTTACAGACATTTCTAAAGCACCGATATGAATTCCATAAATAAAAGGGTGATTCACATGTTTTGAATAAGTAGAAAATCTCCTCTCTTATCTATTTTATTTGCAAAGGTTTTGAGCTTTCTTTGCAAAACTATCTCTTGTTTTTCTCTGGGTTTTGAGTTTTGTTTTCATTGGATTTGAATCACACTCGTTGTCATTTGCTGTGAATCTTCTTATATTTTGCATGTCCAAGAAGATTGTATCGTTAAATCTTGGGATAGTCATCGAAGTTCCTTGCAACATCAGAATAGTGGGAAGCAAGTACCGCTAAGGATAGTGTCATTCAACACGCCTCAACACAAACTGATAAGAGCATTCTAACCATTAGCCTTTTACTATTATATCATTTGCGTCATATTTTATGTTATATGCAAGCAATTCTTAGTTTTTTCATTTGATTATGATTGTAGTAGTGGATTCCTTAGATAATTTATGTTGTAGGTTATACTTTAGATTGTATATTGAATGACATATTCTTGATTAGTTTTTGTGTTTGATATAATTTGTTTACTCAAATTATATATTGAAAGCATTGTTTAACAATACTATTTGTTGCAAGCATTTGGAAAGAGTGGAATAGGTGGAACTTTGATGCCAAATTCAGTCCTTGTGATGTCCTTACCATTGTTGTGTCTAGGAATGATCGGATTTCTATTTTTGTTGATTATGAGGAAGAGGATTAGACTTCTCGTTGAAGCCTATTGGTTTAGTAATCTTTGTATTTTGTATTTTTTTTGTTTGTGTATTTGTGTGTATTGGGTTTCACCACCCTAAACACATGGTTGTTAATGGTTTGTAGCCTAATTTGCTTCCTCTTGCTAATAAATTTGTTATATTTTAAAAGTGACATACAAGTTGTGAAGTGTAGTCCATGAAAACAACACTAAAAAAAGGTTGTAACTAATTTTATGTAAGGTGAGATTAAAAAGGGGGAATAGATCTCTCTCTCTCTCTCTCTCTCTCTCTCTCATATTGGGTTTTCTTTCATTTAATGTTGAATAACCCATGTTATAGAATATCTTCCTTTTTTTTTTTCTTGGTATAAGAGAAAATCTCCAAATACAGCCATGGAGAAAAACCATCCATATCTAGTATCCGGGATAACCACCAAGGGATATTGGAAATCCATGCTACAATCATTGATAAATGAGTACCTTGCTTAGCTTAGAGCATGGGTTGATTCATTATTCATGCAACGCACAAACACCAAGGAAATTCCATCAAAATATAGTGCTACAAAAATGGTCTAAAATAACATTACTAATCATAAAATATCTTATGTAGTCTTCTAGAAGATTTGGATAAGCCGGAGATAGTCACATTCTAAAACCACCATCTTCAATATGTTGTATCTACTAGATTGAAAATTTGAAGATTCAAAATATTGAATCTTTAGCAAAGCCCCTTGTTTTCATTTATTTACAACTTTATCTTTATTTGACATGTTTGATTAATCTATCGAACATAAATTCTAACTTGTTCAATTGATTAAAGGAGTTTTGATCGATTGAACAAAATGAATTCTAGATCGAACACTTTCGATCGATCAATTGAATTATTCAGATCATAAAAAATTTGTCAAATCAAAATCACACTACTCTTCACATGAAAATGTGACTAATGTGTCTATAGACACCAGTTACTAACTAAGCATGTAAAGGGGTGTCTACAATGTCTACAAACACTTTTAAAAGCACCGATACGAAATCCATAACTAAGGAGTCATGCCCACACTTGAAAGATACTTACAAATCATCTCTCTTTGTTTGTATCTACAAAACATTTCTAATTTTCTTTGTTCTTTTTTGGGTTCGTGATCTATAAAGAGGAGTCTTTTGATTGATTTTGCTTTTTTGGATTTGAACCACACTCATTACCATTCATGTGAATCTTCTTATATTATGCAAGTTCAAGAAGATCGTGTCATTGACTTTTGGGTAGTCATTGGAATACCCTACTACATCAAAAGAGAGAGAGGTGAATACCATCAAGGACACTGTTTACCAATGCGCATCGGCACAACCAATAAGAACCTTCTAACTTTTCTTTCTATTTATTGCATAAATGTTCAATTTATACAAATTAATCTTAGTTCTTTCATTTAAATATTTCTCAAGTAGTAAATTGTTTTGAACATTTCTGCTGTAGAATTGTGTGTGAGATATATTGATTAAATAGTATTTGTGTTTGCTTATAATCTGTTGAATCAAATTGTAGATTATTAGCATTGTTTAACAACACAATCCCAAGTTCGCAGCCAACTAAAGCCTAAGTCCTAACAGGGCAGCTTGGGCGCCTCAGCCAACAACGCCGATGAGTTACATTTGTATTAAGCTCTAGCAACAACCAGCTGACTCTTGTCATCTCGAAGGACTGCCCCGATCTCTCCATTCACCCCATTAATATCACACGTACCATCAAAATGGATTTTAATCCAACCTCACTGGTCGGATCCAAAAAAACATGTTGGTCAAACAACTGGCCGAGTTGCCCTGGACCACATTTGGTGGGTCAAGGCTATCCGTAGATCCCTCATTAATCTGTTGGCATCAATAGAGATCTTAAATAATCAAATACATTTGTATTAAAAACCACCTCATTCCTTTGCTTTTAAATAAACCAAGCCATGCAAATGCGTATAATATACGACAACCAACTTTTATTAGTATTTAAAACCGTACTAGGATCTAGACATTTACATACCCAATGATCACTAAATGAGGATGAATCCTTGGGATGAGGATTGAAACCAAGAGGGGATATAAACCAAGCATGGGCAACCATCACACATTGGACCAAGTAATGATAAGTAAGGATGGGTCGTTTCTTGGCCTAACCCACAAATCAGACAAAGAGGACAACTAAAAATATTCCTTTTAATTAATCTATCTTTAATCAGAAGGGCTCCACATAAAAAGCTTGAGCTTTGGTGGGATATCCAAGCCCCCAAGGGAAACCTGTAGGATATCCTGATTCTCTTCATCCCTTGAAGTGAGGCCTATAGCTAAGCTATAAGCTGATCTGACCAAGAATTTTCCTTTTTGATTCTGGTGCTTAAAATATCTTGTCATTTGAAGGGAATCTACTTATAGGGAATTTGAAAATATTTTGAGCATCCTCATGAATATTAAAGGAGACCCCTTGTTTTCTATTTATCATATCCGCCACCTTCACTAAATTCGGGTCTATAAGGTGGGGTTCAATGATTTAACCAACCATTTAAAGCAGTTCCTTGGATCCGGTATGTATTTTAAAAGCATTGTCAAATGAGTTCAATGAACAATAAATGTGTTTTATAAATACACTCTCATAAGGCGGGTCTCTAATTGAACCAACTCAACCTGCATGCCAAATAATGAATGATAGATAAATGCAAAACCATACAGAATACATTAATTATACTCAGAGCAAGAGCTAGGAGAGACCACTTATCCCATATATTGTGGGGCTTGGATTATGTGAGAACGAATCTCGTGAGAACCGTGAAAATGGAACCAGAGGAACTGACGCATCAATACTGAAAAGTGATTTGTACTTTTTGGGGGGCACTTATCACTTTTCAGCACTGATGTGTCCCCACCCTGATGCCATTTTCACAGTTCTCACAAGATTTGTTCTCACCTAATTTTTAGTGTGTATTGTGGCATGATCCACCGGTCCCCTTAGAATCAAAACCACAGGATTCCATGGAGTTTCCCTAATTCCAAATGCATGTGATAGATATAGCTCAATCTATGTGGAGCAATGGTCCCTCTCTAGCATTTTGGCACACTTAAAAATCATGACAGTAGTTAGGTGGAACGGTGATGAATGAAAAGATTGAACTAAAAACAAATGTAAAAGTCGCAGATCATAGATGAAAAGCTTTATTGATATTTATTATCTTCATAATCATCCACATTCAAAGCAATGTCGCAACTATAAATGAAACCTCTACCCAAAAAAAACCTTTAAATGAAACTGGCTATTTTTCTTTATTTCGCTCCTAACTTATTCCCTCAAATCCTGTTGTGTAACTTAAATCCACATCTGCTTTAACATTTCCTCCTTTCAATAAAGCATGGTTTTGAATCAATAGAAATATATATAAAAAGCATGGTTTTGTAATGTTGAATCAGTCAAAGTGTGGAAACAGTGGAATTGGGACCCAATTCTAGGGGTGGCAACTTGTGTTGGCAGGTTAGGTTTGTATTGTATTGAGATGAGACTACAAATGTATGGCTCGACCCAAACCTGACCCGTTTATTAATCGGCTCAAAGTAGGTGAATCTGCTTTGACCCAGAACATGTTTACATTTAACCCACCTAACCTGCTTATTTCGTGTTGGGTTTGTGCTAGGTTCACAGATTATGTAGTAGTTCGTGTTAGTGGATCAGATTCGTGTCATGTCAAGTTAAGGGTACATGCGTATACAGGGTCAACCCAAAACATGTTTACAGTCAACCCTAGTTAGCTTATTTTGTGTTGGGTTCGTATCCGGTTTATGGGTCATGTCAAACATTGCCACCCCTACCCCACTCTAGCGGATTATTAGATCAGCTTTGGATTAGATTTGCATTAAGGCTCCACTTGGTCAAAGCTGGACAAACGAACTTTGGTTTTAAATTCATCTGGTCAAGGCAGTTGAACTTGACGCCGCGTCTAATTTATTTTAGAAGCTTTCTCTTAATGGATGTATTAGTTTGTCTAAGTTGACCTATGCGTTGTAAACCAGAGACCCTGCCGCCTTTCCTTGAGTTTGGTTTAAAAACTTAGAGCAGATCCTCTGCTGCCACTTATGACCTGCTAAGTCCTGTCTAACAGGTGCCAGTACACTATTGGAGGGAAAATGCGAATTACAATTTTTGAAAATGTAATTCACTTTTTCCCACCAATCATCTCTTGCCACCAATTAGACAGGACCTTAACAGGTCATAGGCAGGCAGGAGGAGATCCTTTGCACGTGACATCAATTGCCCCGATTGCACGGGACCAAGATATATTTTAAGTAATTCCCCTTTTTATCCCTCTTATTGAAATCAATATGTTTTGCTTTTAGGAGAATGATTGTCCCTGTTGATTACAGTCCTACAGACCTCTACAAGCGTATTATTGATTGACACAAGACAGGTTTTTGAAATTTGGTCTCCTTCTGAACACTTACTTTTTCATCTGAACACTCTTTTGGGACGTTTTAAACCCCCCCAAAACAATACATGTCAACTTATCATTCACCCTTCATACTACAGACACTTTTTCATCAGAGAAAGCTTTACCATCGCATTTAAAGGTTAATGGAAAATTACAAAATGGGGATTGGTTTACGAACGCTTCCCTTAACAAACGCTCACCGCCGCACACTGTTAGGGGCGGATACATCAGCATTGAAAAGTGATTTTCACTTTTTTGGAGGGCACATATTCACTTTTCGGCGCTGATGTGCCTACCGCCTAACAAGAAGCAGTGGTTAGCATTCGTTAAGGTGAGCATTTTTTATTAATTCACTACAAAATGAGGTTGTTTTCAGCGATACAATGAATCAAATGTTATGCAAAGCAAAATGAAATAATTTTATTCTATAGGGTTTCCAAATTATATAGCTTAGTTCTTATTTTCCTTAACCAGTTCTAAGATTACAAAAAAAAAAAACTGAATATTGTTGTGACGATGGTGCTCTCCTCATCTGCCACGTCTCTTATGTATAGAATATTAAAAACACAATTGAATGTGTCTCAATAGGAAATAGGTTTCAAAATCAAAAACAGAAAAGGAAAAAAAAAAAAAGTGTTCTGTGACCATGTGTAATGTGCACCACCTTGACATATGATGTATTTTTGAATTTGATGCCTATTTTTTGGATACTTACTTTTTGAAATGATTTTTTTACAATATTAACCTTATACATACCACATGTTACCTGTGTTATGATCACACATTTGATCACCCAATTTTGGCCGCAAATTGTTTGTTCTTTTAAGAGTAGATTGTAACAACCATCCGATCATGCATACATCGAGTGTAAGCAATCCTGCCTGATGGGACCTTCTCGGAGAGAGCCAGGATCCTTACTAGTGAGGTAAACTACATTTACATGTAACAAGTGTCTACAGCATGATACATATACAAAAATCTAAAAGTCCAGCCAATGTTTAGTTGAAGTTTTAATTTTGTTTATATACATGTCATGTTTTGAGAACAATTATATCTTAATGTATTTTAACTTAGTGTAGATCTTGGCTCTCTTGGAGCAAAGAGGATTGGGAAGTGGGAACGCTCCCCTTAATTAACCCTAACCACTACATCAACACAGAAAAGTGACACTCCCACAAAAAATTAAAAAAAAAAAAACAAAAAAGCTTTTCGGCATTGATGTGCTCACCTTCCTGTGGTTAATGGTTTTTAGGAGAACATTCACAAACGGCTCTCCTCTTGGAGGGGCACCCGTTGCAGTTAAAGGCTCCTAGATTTTGTGCCTCCTAAATTGTCCCTAATATGCTTCCTGCATATAGGGAAGACGCATTACATCAGGAAGTGATTTACATCCTCTCCTAAAAAGGGTAGATCGCTTTTCAAAGTGATGTGTCCCTGCTCCCCTTAATTAAGGTTAACCTCTGCTCCCTGTCAAGGGGTGAGTACATCAGCACCAAAAAGTGATTGCACCCCTCCAAAAAGTGTAAATTACTTTTCGGCACTGATGTATCCACCCCCGATAGGAATGTACGTTAACGGTTTTTAGGGGGTTTTTAGGGGAGTAGACACAATCCTCCCTTGTCCCCCCCTACCTGTGAGGAAGAGGTTAAGGGCACTTTAGGGGAGCACAAAATCCCTAGCCAGCTAAAAGGGGCACCTCGTATATCGACCTTGTGGAAGTTGGCTGGAAATATATCATCTTTACCGAGCTTAGATCAAGAATTCTATTGTACACCCACTTGATGCGAGCTTAGAAGATTAGGTTAGCCGACTTAATATGGCCAAACAACCTTTGCAGGCTATTTCAACTGTTTCCTAACGAGTTTTTAGTAATTCAGCTTAAGCGATATTGATCTGAATATGGGCGATGATCACGTAGACATGTTTGTTCCTACTTCCTTCTTGTGGTTAGGGGTTCAGATGTTCAGTAAAAACAAAAAAACAAAGAACAATAATAGAACAAAGCTTGTTCAAGGTATAAAACGCTCCTTTTATCTCCACAACCAAACACGCCCTAGTTGCTGCTCCGCCTACAATCTCGTGCACCAAAATGTCCAAAAACAAATAGCGTTAAGCGCGTTCTTAGGTAGAGACAAGGTCAACAGAAGCTTTGACAAAATTTACAGCTTCTTCTTCAGTTTTTTTAATAAATAACGGATAAGGTTTACAGCTAGCTAAACCACTAGTAACTCATACTTACTAATTGCAACTAAACACGCCTAAAAAACCGGCATACAAATACAAATTACACGGTCATGCTCAATGCACAATGCTTTTTGGTTAATAACAACAATCAGAGGTTGAAAGATATTCTTTAATTTCTCATATGCTTACGGAAATGCACCTAAAAATTCTCCTATTTCTTTACTTTTAATGGCTAAAATGGAAGGAGAGTTTTACAAACAAAGTCACGCCTAGCTACAACGGAGAAATTTCCCCTCTCTCTCTCTCTCTCTCTCTCTCTCCATTTTTTGGGAGATTTCCGAATTTGTAGTTAACGCTTACCAATGGCTTTGCGCGTCTTTTCTATTAGACCTTGGAGACCTTGTCAAGCACAAAAGTTGATTCCAGGTTGGGAGGGACGAAGTATTCTATCACACGCACCGACGGCAACCGATAGAAAGATGAAGCCCTACGTTTCCTTGGAGCCGGAGGACACGTCAGCAACTCCGGTATTCTACACTCCGTGGCCGTCGGCGTAGTACAGCTTTCCTTGCTCCACTGTTCCTTTTCCATTTCCGTTCCTGTTTCCGCTACCGTTACCGTTACCGTTACCTTTACTTCTTTGTCTGTAGCTGAGATGCATGTACGATCGCCTCCCTCCAGGACTTTCAAAAGCTTCGAGAAGTTCGTCGGAGATGCTGACGGCGGCATATCTTCCGCTCTGTAAAGGCTCACCATCAGGGTAAAACAAGGTTCGGAATGTCCTGAATTTTAAGCCAAAAGTAGGTTTTGATAGCGGAGTTCGTCAAGTGCAGCAGGAAATCTGCAGAATGGAGTGGAGAGATGACCCTAACAGAGATCCGAGTTCAATAAAGTTTCTCCAGTTCAAACTAGGACCTCTGTAGTTTTGAGAGGGGAATAAAAAAGAAATCTGAAAACTTCAAATCGAATTTCCTTCCAGCAAAGTTTGTATCGAAATATGAAAGAGAAAACCTAGCTAAGATAGCAGTGATGGAGTTTTTCAGTTACCGAAGCGGAAATTCTCAACCTAAGGTCAAATCCTAGGGTTCGTGAAGAGATTTTCAGTAGGAACGCAAGGGAAAAAAAAGAAGAAGAAAGAAAGATGGTGCTTTAATCAACTATATTCCAACTTCACTTTTGAATCGTTGATGATCTTCACCGGCGAATAGCAGAGGAAAAAGGAAATACGGGCCAGTAAAAGATGAGGAGAGGAGAGGAGAGGAGAGGGGGGAATGAGAAGAGATCCTTGGCCGCTTAGGATGGTTTGAATTTATAGGCGGCGAAAGTTTGGGACTACTCGTCAGCCGACTACCCTCCCGTCAGCGGGCAGAATCCCGGGATTAAAAAACGCGGTTTCCTTGAGTTGGTCCTTTTTGGTGGCGATTTTCATTTTTCGGGATTTGACTCAACCACGGGCCACTCGTACCCCACCAAGAATCGGCACGAACCGACCCCGGCACCGCTCCCGCATAATGGCATGATCAAAAATCGCCATCTCTTGATTGGGAGAGCGCTTCATTAAACCGAGACCCTTCTTTAATGCATTAAGTTTTAAAATTAAAGGGTGGCCAAAAAAAACCTGACCCAATTCAGAAACCAAACTCTTGGTTCGCCTTTTGCATCAATCCGAACCCGGCAACAACCCAATCGAATCTGAATCAACTCGATGTTCTTACAAATAAATTCACTAATTAACCTGTTAAGTGTTAATTCCAAGCTGGGTTTAGTCTTTCCAATCCTGTTACTACCATATATCAACTTGAACTCAAACCAGACCAAAATTGACCCCTTGTCATCCCTAATTTAGATAAAATGGTCGGGGTGGGTCAATCCAGTTTGACTAGCATTGTTGGTATATTTATACGATTTATTAAAAATGCTTAATTTCCTAGGGCATCTGGTCCAATATGATTTTATACAGAATATATCCCCAAGCCATCCCAACGAACCAATGGCTAGAATTTCAGTTTAACAACTCTATCAGTCCAATGATCCATGTTTTATAACTATTTTTCAAAATTGGAAACTGTGGCACCATGGTACTTGTATGGCTGTCAACTATTCGCCTAAGCATCCCTATTCGGTTTATATTTGATTTTTATAAGACAAATACAAATGCATTTATATCTGATCATTTAATTGTTCTTTTTGTAATTCCCAAAAGGAGAATGATTGTCTATTTTGAGACAGGCCTCTATTATCGTGCATTGATTGACACATGATGTGTTTTTGAATTTGAT
>JAOXJP010057072.1:0-15800 GCA_025762735.1 Platanus orientalis | reverse complement strand
TTATTTTACATATATATATATATATATATATATATATATATATATATATATTCCACAACTGATGAGAATAGTTGAAATTCGTTCTAACTCACCACAAAGTTGAATTGTTCACTGTTAGAGAATTAAGCCAAGAACTCATTTGAGTCCTTTGACGCAAACACGAAACAGAGTAAAAAAAAAAAACCCAGTCCTAGGAATTATGGTACTATGAGCAATATGATTTAGGTAAATTAATAAAAATAGTAAAACAGAATTTTTGAATAAATATTTAACAAATAAAAAGTAGCGTGAGGGTGCAATTGATGTAGAATTGAATAGAAGTATTAGAGAAATGGCTATGGGTTTGAGATATCAAGAAAAACTCAGTAATAGTGTTTTGAGCAGAACTTAAAAAATTTAACAATAAAAAACCAGAATTAGAGGTAGAAGGTAATAGAAATCCAGCAGACAATAATTAAAATAAAATATAAATTAAAGCAGAAAAGAAGAAGAGGATAAACTCACTAAAATCAACACCACTAGAGCTCTAGGAATAAGCATCAAGAGATTCTACAAGGCATTAGTACCTTGCAGAGTTGAAGGAATTAGCACCTTCAAAGCTCAGAATCACACCAAAGCAGAAAATGGCACAAAAGAAAGCAATTTTTGCTTAGTTAACTAGAAAACGTACATAATGCCATTTTAAAGCAACCACACAATCAACTAGTCAAATCAGGTCACATTAGGAATTCTAACTCAACCCTACTTTGATTCTATTGAATCAACTTATAGAAAACCCTATTTTACTGAAGTTTAAACAAAACCCCAAACTGATTGATAAATGACAAGATAACACCTAGATCACAATAAAATTGACAAAACTAACTTATGTTGCCTAACAAAGGTTTTAAGTAAAAAATTTCCAAACTGCCCCTGTAATCTCAAATTCCAGATTGAATCATTGGATACAACTCCAACCATAGAATAGGTTTTCTTCATCTAGACTGACAGCCAGCTTTAGTAAACTTCATACGACCCACTGTAGCTCCATCTGGCACTCATGCAGTAACCCAAGAATCATCCTTCTCAGGTTTCTTCATGGAATGACCACAATACCTATCAATTCTCCAATGAGTTGGTTGACTAGCATTGGTTATACAATCTAGGGTTAATATTCCAGATTTACTTGTGACCTACGTACTATAGGAGTTAGGATTTCCCTCCAACGAACAAGGATTTTCTTATATCAACCACTCCCTGTAGAAACCAGCTGCTTGTCAAGAATATCAGTTCTTTCTTTCTTAGAATTAGAAATAGCTAATGATCTAATAATTTTCCCGTTATCATCATGTATCACCATGGCATACATAATGCTCTAGTCTCAATATCAGCATCAACAGATCTCAAACTATAATATTTTACTGACTCAGTCCTGTGTTGCTTCGGTTTCACTTTCAACTTCCTGATGAGTGATGGCATCTAGGTTCATGGGCTTAAGAGTAACCTTCCTACTAATGTTTAGAAAGGAATGTATTAAAGTTGCTATTTTAGTCCACATCCTTTCATAAAGCTGCAGTTTCCCACAGAGTAGGCTGTGTATGACCTTTATAGGAATCACAAAATTCTGGATGGAGTCCTTATCCCAATCTCAAAGGTGACTACGACATCTCTCAGATACTAGAAGGGAAGTATCATTGACCCATGCAACACAATAGGCTCATGGATGTTTCTTGATAGGAAACTTGATGTAGCATGCAAGGGAAAAGTGAATGTAAAGAGATCCGAGTAAATATGTAACACCCTCCACAATTTTGCATATATTTCACACACATGTTGCACATATGTTTTGCACATGTTTCGCACACTTAGTAGGATTTAAACACTTATGTAATGACCCGCAAATTCATGCAACTTTAAAAACAAATCTATGAAGAATTAGTGAACAAATTTTATGTCATTGGAAAGGTCTCAAAGTTTAGTATCCAACGAAACAAATGGCAAGCGAATCCGACATCAAATGAGGAAGCTATGGACATTTAAGTGTAAGAAAGAAAAAGCTGAAAAAAAAATTCGAAAAATCTGGGCCAAGCCGATCGATCAGAAGGATCCCCAATCGATCTGGCTAGGGAGGCCCGATCGATTAGGGGTAGTTGCATGGTTCGATTTTAGAAATTTGCGATTTCATGACTCACCGACTTTGGGAATTTCCTATTTGCTTTGTAATGAGGACATCGGGTCCAGGCATGCCTTCCAGACTTACCAGAGACACCACAGGAGAGCTAGACCTCTACTTTGGTTCCAGTAGAGGATCCCCACATGTCCGGGATTGTGTTTAGGTTTTATTTTAATGTTTTATTTTATTAGACATTATCTATGTCTCGTGTAGGGGGGCACATTTATTTGAGGATATTTTAGTCTTTGTATGACTATTAAGGGTTTTTATGTCTTTATTTTTAGTTGGGGGTATTTTTGTTATATTTAACGGGTGATTAGGGGTATATTGGTCAATGGACCTTATTTTGTACTCTAACCTAGCCGTAGGAGTCTATTTATAGATCCCAAGACTAGGTTTCTCGATGCTATACAATATTGAGTTTTCAAATTTGAAAGTGTTCTCTTCTTCCTCCTTGGTTCGTTTGGGAGATACAAAACCCTGAAAGGGATTAGGCTTCGACCTAGTTTAACAGTGGTGGTGGAGGCCAGTCCCTTTCCTTTGGGTTAAAAGGATTCCCTAACATCATCTCTTCCATCTAATATGTGTTTTATAGATTTTAGGTTACTGAAAATCATATAACTGCAAGGAAATTCATCACCAACTCCTCATTTTCAAAGTTTTGAGCAAGACAACACTTTTGGAGTGTGATATAGGACTAGACAATCCTATTTGATGTGGAAATCTATTCAAAATTTAATCCCTAAGAAAACCACATTAGGTTTTGTCAGGCATAGGCGCGAAACAAGGTACCTGGACAGTTTGGAGGAGATCAAGTACCAATTCTAAATAGCCAAAGCTTTGGCTGATTTGGCACTTCTAGGAGTTCTAGCACCCATGGGCGACACACCCTGTGGCAGTAGCCTGTAGCAAAAAAATTTCAATTAAAACCCCTACAAGGGTCTATTCTAAGGAGGCGGCACACTTTGATTTGGAGCAGATTTCCGAGCATCAACAAATCCCCTTTGTCTCCCTCTTCTTTGATTGCAATTTTAATTGGTTGCATACTAGGAGACATCAAGGGATCCTCTCATGCTAAAATCAAGTCCTAGCTCTCATGTTTTAACTCTCTTTCGAATCTCTATAAAGTAGTGATTTTTTTATAGTTGTATGGCATAGGTTAGAGACTGTGGTGTTAATTTTCTAAGCATATTCCTAACACTTCAACCCCTCTTTTCTAACCCTAAGCATTCTTGACATCTACTTTTTTTAAAACCTCATGCAATATCCCATTAATTACTTTGTTTAATTCCCTTCTTTGTTACACTTTTAACTTTCTTCTCACCTAGTGTTTGTTAAATTTCCCCACAAAAAAGCTTGCTGGATTTTACTATTTTGACAGTCCAATACACTCTTCAACTCATTCAACTTCATAGTATGACTCTTTAAAACACCTAGGGTTGAAACCCGTAGCCTATTTACTGTTTTCCTGCACAATTTCCATGTTTTGAGCACTTTTTTACATACTTTTCACAATCATAATTTTCGGGGCAGCAAGCTATTTTCTTATTGTTCTCTAACTTAGTTGGACACTCTAGCATATCAAATAGGTTTCATTATTGTTCTTTGCTTCGTTGTCTTTATTCCTCTAATGCATGTCTAATCTAACTTAAGAGCTACCTAGTTGGCTTATGATTGGTGCAAGTAGGAATCTAGGTTATAACACTATTTACTTTTGTGATTTGATGTCTTATCTCCTACGCACACACTTCACTCACCTACATGCATGTTGCATCACTTTGAGACTTCTCTTGGATTTATATAAACTTAAGATTGATACTTAATTCAACACAGAGACGCAAAAAATGAAGGGAAAAAAGGAAATAAAAAAGAAAACTAGGGTTTAAAGGAAATTTTAGGGGATTTTGGAAAATGAAGAGATTAAAGAACTACAAGAAGTTTTGGAATTCGATTTTCTACAACAAGAGGCAAGTAATGATGCAAAACATACTTGTTTTCATTTACTATGGGATCTTAGAAGTTCTTTGATCAGAAAGTTAAGTTTGAAAGTTTATGATTCTCTTCAAATAGTGATATGAGACAAACATCTTTTTTTGTTTTTGTTTAAGATCTTAGAATTCCCTAATGAAAAGATATGTTTTCATAAGTAAATTTTCATTGTTTTGTCTCATAAGTTCTTACAAAGAATAAAGGTTTTGAAAGTTTATGAGTTACTCTATGTGTTGGATTGCATAAGTCTTATATTATATGAGTACTGTAAATTATTCATTGTTTCTTCATGTTTGATGCATGATTTCATGTTAATACTTAGAGCTACATGTTGGCCACGTTTTGATTAATACTTATAAGAATCTATGCTTAGTTCCTTCAAGTTTTGATAAAAACATATCATGTCATACATAATTCTTTGGAAACATCAACATCATTCATGTTATCTCATGATTTTTCAAAAAAAAATATTCTTAGATGTGCTTAGATGGGCCAAGAAAATTTTGTGTTTTGCAAGTGATTTAAACATGTATTTACTATGTTTTTTTTTTTTTTTTTGTAAAAAAAAAAAAGACAAATTTTGGAAAGAAAGAAGAGATTTTGAAAGAGAAGTTTTGTTGGAAAATAAGACATGCACTCATACATACTTTTATGAAGATATGTGATACATTGTGATATGATAAATTATATGATATGATGTACTATGTATTATGCATGTGATTGTGTGGAAAGCCCTTGATGGTTAAGGTAATGTGAGGCTTCATAGTTCAAAACTAAGTGAATAGTGTTTTAGATGAAAGACATGTACATAAGGTTTATATGTGGGTTAGTAAATGTGAGATGTGATGTGGTTTTGTTAAGACTCAAAGAAGGTTTAAAGAGTGAATATCCATAGTGTTTCAGACTAAGACTTTGTATGAGTTTATGTGTTTGTGACTAACCTACCTATCAAGTACATATGTAGGCTTGTGACTAACCAGCCTTTCAGGTATATATGAAGGCTTGTGATGACTTGTCTTTCAAGTATATATGAAGGCTTGTGATAACCTGTCTTTCAGGTTCATATGAGGCTTATGTGTAATATAATACAAAACCTGCTCCACAAGTTCATATGTGGGCTTGTGATGACATTCTGAGGTAGAAATTCGACAACCTAGGTCATATGGGTGAAAGATAAGAACCCAATATAGGTTAAGAATGATCAGTTCTGTTTGTAAAAGTTTAGAGATCATAAGAGTGAAAGAAATTAGAATATGAGAATATTTGAAACTCTTGAATAAGTCTAAGTGTTTGAAGATCCTTTAAGGATTCCATGTAAAAAGAAAGTTTCACATGAAATTTGGTTTGACTAGAAGAATTAGACTAGACGAGGAAAAGAGATACAGAATTAGACTAGAAGAATTAAGAGAAAATAGTCAAGAAAAGAATGGATTAATGGAAGAATGAGAGGGAACGAGTTGTTTTAGGGTTTCTCGAATTTTAAAATATAACTATGAAATTACCAAAATACCCCTACAAACATGTCAGAAAAATCTACACCTCTACTGGGTGTTAGATTGGGTCCTTAATGTACCATACAAAATTTCAGCTTATTCTAATAATCCTAGGTATATAAATTTTATATAAAGACAGATCTACAGTGTTCCTTAATGTAGTTGACATAAAACCAATGAGTGTATCTAGAGAAGAATCTTAGAAAAGAAGGGAACAGGAGGGGAGTTTAGGGGATAAGATGAGAGGTGGACTAGGGAAGAAAACATTGAAAAGAAAGAAGGAAAATAGGGTCTATAAGGGGGGCGATTTGAAGGGCACATACCCAAAAAATTCTGTTGAAGGACAAGTAATGGAACTCAAGGATAATAATTAATTCAACAGAAATATAACAAAAACTTTAAAATGGAAATTTCGGCTTTAAAGGAGAATTAGTGTGGAGAACAAACCCTATTAAGACAGGTATAAAATCCTCTTCTTTAAGGGACGATGAGGCTAAGAAGGTTCTTCGGAAACTCAGTTGTGGCCTCTTAGGTCTATAGATTTATGGATTCTAGCAAGTGCTCCTTGATGACATTGATAAGTATAGTAGATGGAGATTTAAAGGGTAGGGAAGAATGATTCTAGAGGAATATGAAGAAGAAAATAGAACAGATTAGAAGAAGAAGGTGCGAAGAAGATATTGGAAGAAGGATAGAAGATAGAAAAGAAAAAGTAAGACAGAGGAAGAAGAGAGACTAGGGAGAACCCTAGTATTCCTTACGGCAGCACCATGGGGAGGGGGAAAAGAGGAGAAGAGGGATAACCCAACTAACCACTTATAATTCAATTCATCATCAACTGATATATTCAAGTTGTGTATGGTGCATTCAAGTCATGTATGGTGCCTTACAATAAGAGGGCTTTCAATGAGCTTGTTTGAGGGCCCCACATGTTTGACTTTTGTTATGCAAGTATAGATAAAATTCCTAGATGTCAACTAAGCCTAAATATTTATATTATCCTTGGTTGTTTTAGCCTTATTACAAACATAATTGTCACGACCCGATTTCCGTAGGCTGTGGAGTGGGCCTGAATCCGTATCTCATAGCCAAGAGATCCCGTGTTCGAGGTATGGCACCCATTTATATATCTCATAACACTTTCCATATAAATTAATTACTTCTTTTCTTTTATCCATGTCACCCATTTAACCAATCACATCACAGGGGAATATTATTAACAATAAACTAAATTAAGTGCAGTGGAAAAATGTAGTAATCTTATCCAAAATCTCTTATAACAAAAGTAAAGGGACCTCAACATGCTCATAATCAAAGTATATACATCCTCACCTAAATAAGCTCATCCAAAACACTAGAATGAAGTATAACCAACTGTAAACTAAAAACTGGAAAAATAAATCCGAGCTAAATTGTCCAACACATCGTACTCACCCATGTCCCTAGCAACAACAAACGGCACTTGTCCTTCACTCCTCATCTGAAAGGGGGTGTCAATTGGGGTAAGCTTGACGGGCTTAGCAGGAGGGTATACAGTTTATACAATATAAATGAGGGCAAAGATAATCACAGTAGCATATAGGATGAATCAAGATAAAATAAGGAATTAAAATGTGTATACGAGTGCAATAAATGTACCAAACATATATCCTTACTAAAATCCGAGTATGCATATGCCATAAGATAACCATACGAGTATCCGAAGTGTACTCAACAAAAACATGCATATACTATATATGATATACCATATACTAACCCATAAGGGTCTCCGTCAAACACTCAAACCATATGTAAAAAAATCCATGTTGGGTCTCCGACAAAACAAGTGTAAATGTAAATTAACCATAAAGGGTTTTTGACAAATCCAAAACGTATAACCCACGTAGGGTCTCCGATAAAGTAAAACATATAACCCATGTAAGATCTCTAATAAAACCAAACCATGTGTTGGACTACTAGGACCGTCTTCACCTATTGATGTGACCCGATGATTGGGTACCTGAGGTTTCACTGAGAAACTAGTGCCTCTTTGCCTATTGATGTGATCTAACAATAGGGTACCTAAAATCACTAAGCAAGTATATAACCTCTTAGCCTATTAATGTGACTCGGCAATAGGATACTTGAAATCACTGAGCAAGTATATAGCCTATTCACCTATTAATGTGACCTGGTAGCAGGGTACATGAGACCATAAGGCCCAACCCTATCAAATCCAAATATTCCAAACCAAATATGTCTAAAACCATGGTTATGTAAAGTAATGTAACTACTACATAAACATGCCATGTGTAAAATATCCATGTATGCAAGCTTATAAATATTTCTAAAACCAAAATGATAGATCACATGTAAGGAGGTCAAATACTAATATGCAAATATAGATGATTGTACTAATTTAAGAACATATAAGGTGCTTATGAAAGTGCAAATACCATCAACAATAAAACCAAATAACCCAAATGCTTAAAAACTCATGTAAGAATCCAAGTGAAATGTCTTTTGAAATTAATAAAGTAAACCATGTCAAAGACAACATACTCATGCCACCAAAGGCTCCCAAATGATGAAAATCCAATGTGGTCCATCGAATTTCAAAGATTCTAATGTGGAAATCAATATAATTAACACAAATAGACATGAAATAATACAAGATTAAGGAAATCCATCAAAGTGAACAATAGAATCATGTAAAGGGTCCCAAGGCATTCAAAAAACAAACCATGAAGAACTAATTATATGACAATTTATCAAATAGTTAGAATGCAGAAAATTACGGATTTCAAGGAAAATCAATAAGATAAACCAAGATACACCCCATAGAACCTTCTAAACCATCCAATCATATAAATCCAACTCTAAAACCTTTCTAAATAAGGTAGATTATCAAACTCACTCCACAAAGATACCAGCACCATATAAATAGCCCCATAATCCATGAAATCATAAAAACAATGTAGAGAATCCTTCCTAACATGCTCAATCAAAGGAAACTAAGTTTACTCAAGGAAATCAACATTCTCAAGAACAATAGTGATGAATTCATCAAAACAAAACTTATTCTCTACAAATCTAAAAACCTAGGAAAGAAAAATAAGCATAAACTGAATATCAACTCACCAGTAGCTCAAACCTTTAATGTTCCAAGGAATCCTCTCCTAAGACTCCCTTGCTTTTGTGGTTTCTTCTTTCTTCTATAAGCAAACAAAACATTTCATGGTTAAAAATCATAAACTATAGTAGAAAACAGTAAATGAACCATAATCTAAGCTAGATCTAAGTTTTGACATTTTACCCAGCCTTGGAGAAAATGATTATTCTTCCCCTTCTCCCAATCCTCCAACTTCTCTCTTCCTTTATCTTTGTGTTCTAAGTGGTCTAAAGGACCCAAATGAGGCCTAATAAAGTTTAAAATTCATTTAAAACAAGACCCCACTCGTGTGGAGGTCATATAAGGTCATGGCACGTCATTCCGTACATGTTTGTAATCTCTCTTGAAAAATGAGTCGTGATCGATCACGAGATTTGTGATCGATCATGCTCGTGATCGATCAAGGATCTCGTGATCGGTCACGGATCCTGCAATAGTGAAAATCCTTGCACAGAATAAAAACTCTCGAATGGTGTCTCATGCGCCTGATTGACCGAGCCGTGATTGATCAGGGGATTTGTGATCGGTCATGCCCCTGATCGATCAAGAAATTGGGATTTCTTCACTCTAATACATTGGGCCAAGTGGATCCCACTGGGCTATTCCAAAGTGGTTTCTGGTCTATCCTAAGGCATGTGTAGGTCCATAGAGTATCAAGGTTAACTTAGTGCTCCAAAATACTATGGATTCAATATTGGACACAGTGCCTAGTCTGGATCCTCTAAACTGACCTAACTTGGGCACGGGGTGTTTACAATAATAACCCTATGAAATTGATGTGGACAATCTAGCAAGACTTACGTATGTGTCACCCCATAAGAGAGCCAAATTCAAGTTAGCATGTTATGTGGGTCTAATAAGGGTTTTATAAGGGGTGTACAACATTTTACGTGTCAATGTAATAAGGCCTATAGTACCAAGGTTTTGTTGGGCTTTTTTTATAAAGTAATCATGTCAATTTTAGCCTAAGTTTTCAATGGTCAAAACTTTTCTTTTTGGCTTGATTTTGTTGTCATTAGAGAAATTATTCAGTTACTTTTCTAATGAGACCAAGATTGTGCAAATCCGAGGTGAATTAAAAAAGTAAAAACTAAATTACTATAGGGTTATCAAAGAGTTGAGGGAATAATGGTTCTAGAAAGTTGAGTTCTAAAAAGTCTTAATTTCTAGAAGTTTTAGACTTTAGGAATTTTTTTTATTTTAGTATATCTTAGGCAGCATATTTGAAATTTTTAGTAGTTTATAAATTATGAAAGTTTTATTAATACTTGGTCTTAAAGTTTAGGTGTTTAGCAAGTTTCTAATTTTGTACTTTCTAAATTCTATAAGTTATAAGCCTATTTAAAGGTATCTCCTTCCCCTTGATTAATTGATGGAAGATTGATTAAAGTTTTGGTAAAATTGAGAGTTCCCAAGTGTTGGCTGTGGGTCATTCTCTCTTTCCTTCTCCATAGGGTGATGTCATCTCTTAGGCTCCCCTCTCTCTTCAAGTGGGTTGTAGCATACCAAGGTACACTCATGGGATTCTCCCACCCTCTCTTCTTCTCTATCTCATGGATTCATACTTAAGGTATTTCTAGATTTTACTGGTTATTTTAATTTTTAAGTAAAATCTAGTGATTCCCTTTCAAGCTCTTAAACTTTAGTGATGCTTTCTTATTTTGTACTTAACCCATTCTTTATTGTAATCTGGAAAATTCGGTATTAATATAAAGTAAAATTTGCACCACCCTAGAACCCTCTTTCTTTTCTTTTCTTGATAAAGTTTTGATCCCTTTAGGGATGCGGACATGGAAGACCACGTAGGGTCCACATGCCTCTTGATAGGATCAATACAAGAAGACACCTATAGGAACATCTTTGAGAAACATGATAGAGATTTTTTTAGTCTTTATTTGAGTACTTTACTGTTTTACTTAATAGTTTACAAGTTATTAGAGTCTAAGACATGTAGGTCCTAATGGTTTTTGTTTTTTGATATTTTAGGAATAAGGCCTTATTGCCAAGGGTATTTTATTTATTTTAGTGAGTCAATAAGTCAAAGTGAGGCCCTTTTAGAGTGCTGATCAAAATCCTCTAGAAGGGCTTGATTTTGACACTCTTTGTTTTTAGAAAGTCAAAGTTTTAATAGTTTTGAGTTTAGAAAAGTCTTAGGTAGCAAGTAAGCTAGTAGTTTAGGAGTTTATAATTTGGTTTCATGATATTTTCTTGAATTTGTGAGCCTATGTATAAGGTTGCACATTTTTGTATTTGTATGATGGAATTAATAAAAATTTTAGTTAGTTTCTTGCTCTCCATGAGTGGAACTCCTCTTCTTCAAGTCTTTGGTGCCTAAACTTGAACCTATGAATGGTGATGTCCACAAGCTTCTGAGATAGGTGAGTACTGACACCAGGTACCTTGCTCTTTACTCTTCTCCATTTTTTTAGTTTCTTGAATTAAATGTGCAGCTTGACTTTTTATATAATTTCATATAGCTAGAAATCTCGAAATAACCTGAAATTTGGTATCCATACTCTTCATAGACGTCCGAATCACCCCATCAAATTTCAGAATTTTCTGACGCACGACCAGGGGTATTTTGATAATTTTGGGTTTCTTCCCATAAATTACAGAATTGCCCTTTTGGGTTTCATTATTCTCTTTTCTTCGTCTTTTCTTGGTTTAATTCCTTCCAAAACCATTTAAGTTTCTTATTCAATTTTCATTAAATCTTGATTACTTAAAATGTGCTTTAAGTTCAATTCTTGGTTCTTTAACCTTATTCTTGCCAATGCCCCTATACTCGGGTGCTTGAGGCATTAGTCTTCCTTGGGGAGGACCCAAGGTCTATTCCCTGGAGGGTGGGATGGGAGAACAGTGAGCAGTAGGTTCTGCCTGTTCAAGTAGTTTCTACGAAGGGGGGGTCTGGGTGAGCAGTGTGCAGTGGAAAATGTCACCTGCTCGGGTTGTCAACTGATGATGTAATGTTCACAAAAAAAAAAAAAAACTTTATTCTTGTTTTAGCTACGTATCTTATGTTTTATTGAGATTCTTGGCTATCATTCTACATCAACTTTGGTATTATCTCCATTGTGCTGCATCACTTAAGATCCCCTACAAAAACCCTCATCTTCCCCACTAATTCTCATTTTCTTTCTCCCTTTAATTTCAAAGATTGCTCACAGGTTTTGTGAATGTTCTTGTTTAAGATTCAAGTTGGACTGAGATCTATATAGTTTTGTAAATCAAATCTTGTCAAATTCACTTGAAATTTTAACTATAGCACCCTTATACATGTCAGAAAATACATGGAAAGTTTCATAACTTGCTAACGCATCCTTATACTTGGATCAAACTGGGATCTCCTCGCATCCTGGCAAAGTCTTGATCTTGGGCATGACCTTGACTTCAGGTTTGGAATCAGCTGATGAAGATGCAGGCTTATCGTCCTTAGAACCTTCAACATATATGGGGCTTCTTCTTGTGTAGTGTCTTTCAAAACTGATTGCATAATAGTGAGTAGACTGTTGAGGCTTCGTTGGCAATAGATAACATACATCATACATGAAGAATTGCAATAAAGATGTCTCCTTATTGTAGCTTGCACTACTTCATTCAATCCATGGTTTTCCAAATACGATCTCATGGTCTACTAAAGGACTGATCTTGCACTCAGCATTATCTTTATTTCTTCCACATCCAAATTAAAGAATAAACTCATCTTCATAATACATACAATAGTGTTGATCTACATCATCCTGTAGGATCTTATCAATCATGCTTGTGAAAATCTGATTTTCAATGTACTTGCCACTGATCAGAACTTTGATCATCATCCCAGATGGGAGAGTAAACTTAGTTCTAACCTCAACTATGTTCAAGGATTTTCCAATGACCCACATGAACACAACTGGGTAGGGACACAACTGTAACTTGACTATGATATCAAAATTGATGCAAAATATGACACGCTCTCAACGAAAGCACCAAGTTGATGCAAGATATATCAAGTTCTAAAACCAAGTAATGTGGCGAAGCCTAGTAGCTTGTATATCTTGCTTATGTGGGCCAAATAATGTATTGCGGAAGCCAGGACAGAATTTAAAGTAATTCAAGACAATTTATGCATAACCAAATAACTTGAAAGTTGGGAGAAGATGAGGGAAAGAGATATGGAATTAGAATAGTATATTTAAGATATAAAAGTCAAGAAAGGCGGAAAGAATGAGTGGGAAAGAGGTGTTTTAGGGTCTCTGGAATTTCATGGCAGAACCATGAAATTACCAAAATACCCCTGCATCGCAGCAGAAAAAACTATAACTTTGCAGGGTGTTAGATGGGTCTTAAATGTATCACCATGCAAATTTTCAGCTTATTCTGATAATCCTAGGTATATTAAATTAATAAAAAGACAGGTCTACAGTATTCTTTAATGGAGTTAAACGTAAAACCAGTAAGGTTTCCAGAGAAGAATCTTAGCAAGGAAGAAAGGAATGGGAGAGGAGTTTATGGGATCAGATGAGTGGACTAGGGAAGAAAACCTTGAAAAGAAAGAAGGAAAACATGGTCTATAAGGGAGGCGATTTAAAGGGTATAGGTACCCAGAAAATTATATTGAAGGACAAGTAATGGAACTCAAGGGTAATAATCAGTTCAACAGAAATATAACAGAAACTTTTAAATGGAATTTTCAGATTTAAAAGAGGATTAGAGTGGGGAACAAACCCTGTTAAGACATAGGTATAAAATCCTCTTCTTAAAGGGATGATGAGGTCTAGAAGATTCTTCAGAAACTCAACCGTGGCCTCTTAGGTCTGCAGATTTTTGGATTCCAGCAAGTGCTCCTTGATGACCTTGATAAGTACAATAGATGGAGATTTAAATGATAGGGAAGAAAGATTCTAGAAGAATAAGAAGAAGCAAATAGAAGAGATTAGAAGAAGAAGGTGTGAAGAAGATAGTGGAAGAAGAAGAAGAGAAGATAGAAAAGATAGAAGAAGAGAGACTAGGGAAAACCCTAGTGTTCCTCACGGTAGCACCATGGGAAGGGGGAAAAGAGGAGGAGAGGGATAACCCAACGAACCACTTATAATTCAATTCATCATCAACTGATTTATTCAAGTCGTGTATGGTGCCTTTTATAGGCTTACAAACTAAAAAAATAGCAATAGAAAGTCCTAAACTTTCTCCCTAAGAGTTGCTAAAACAAGACTTCTAATTACCACACTTTCCTAAACTCAAGACTTCTAAAAACCCACAATAAGAGGCAGTCGACTAGCTTGTTTGAGGGCCCTACATGTTTGACTTTGGTTGCCCAAGTAGAGATAAAATTCAGTCATCAACCAAGCCTAAATACCTATACTACTCTTAACTGTTTTAGCCTTATAACAAGCATATCCCGATGAATTAAAATCCTAAATAAACCCTTGGCACTAAGGCCTTATTACATAATTAACCCAACCCCTAAGACACTCTGACTAACCCACACATTACACAACTCTTGTATCGCACTCTCTTGTGTGGTGGCACATACAAAGTCTCTTGACTATGTCTGCATCAATAGTAGTTCACACAAAGTATGTGTCATAACCCTATATTCAACTTTGACACTGGACCTTGTTACTACATGTTGCTTTTCTCCTCCATGTAACCAAATTACCAATAGCAAAGGTACAATACCTTGATGTAGATCACCTGTCATGTTGACTACCAACCCAATTTGCATTTAAATAACCAACAACTTACAATTTCTCTGAAGAAGTATAGAGAATGCCTTTGTCTGGACTATTTTTCAAGTACCTCAAAATCCTACTGACAGCATCCTGATATAGAGTATTCATATTATGACTCACCACTCCAATTGCAAAAACAATATTTGGGTTTGTCACTATCAGATAAATTAGTTTCCCAACCATTCTCTTGTAATGATCTGGATCAGAAAATAACTCTCTTTCATCAATCCCAATCTTGGAGTTAGGATCCATAGGAGAGTAAATAGGTTTACACCCAAGCCTACCAGATTCTTCTAGCAAATCAATCACATATTTTCCCCTAAGATAGGTAGAATCCCTGTTTGGATCTGGCCACTTCAATTCCCAAAAAGTAACAAAGTTGTCCAAGATCCTTGGTTTAGAATGCTTTGGTAAGATATCTCTTCAAATCAACAATGCAATCATGATCACTTCCAGTAAAAATTATGTCATCAACATATACTACAAGATAAATAACACTAGTCTGCTACTTATAAACAAACATTGAGTGATTAGATGAAGTCCTCTTGAACCCATACTACAACACTGTTTGACAGAACTAGTCAAATCAAGCATGAGGAGACTGTTTTAGTCCATTGATAGCCTTTCGCAATCGACATATTTTGTTACTCTCCCCTTGAGAAAAATACCCAATAGGTTGCTCCATATACACCTCCTCTTGTAGATCACCATTAAGGAAGGTATTTTTCGAATCCAACTAATATAGTGGCCAATGTAAAGAAACTGTAATAGAAACCATAATTCGAATAGAAGTAAGACGTGCAACCATGGTTCAAAAACTCGGATTGTCAAACCGAATCGTCCAGGCCCAAAACCGATCTGGGATCGGATCGTGGATCGGCAATCCACCTCTAGATCGTTTGGTCCGAAATCGATACAAAGCCAAAAAATTCTAAATATTCTTAACATTCTTATACAACAACAACAACAAACAGCCTTATCCAAACTATTTGGGGTCGGCTATTTATGTTAAATGGTTTGACTAAGTTTTTAAGGCCGGCTCTCAACTTGACACCACCCTCCTCCTTTATCCGGGGTTGGGACTGGCAATGTCTGGAGATACAAACATTCCTATAGTGTTTTTTATAAAAAGTTTGAATGAAAAACATCAATTTTAGGTATATTAGTTACATCATGCATGAATAAACACTATTACGAGCATGTATATTTATAAAGATCAAGATTTAACATTTTATAACCAAACATCCAATATGATTGCTTCTAGTGTAGAAAAACCAAACCATATACAAATACAATAACAT
>JAOXJP010057061.1:0-15801 GCA_025762735.1 Platanus orientalis | reverse complement strand
CCCTTTTTACTACCTCACACCCCATCTTAGGTTTACTTCTAATTACTTTAGTGCATTGTGTAAAGTGTGGGTATTTTTTGAGGTTAGTGCATGTCATGAGCATCTATTGAGCCATCTTTTTGTCAGTCTTCAGCTTTAACTTCGTTGCATTGAGTCTTCAACCTGGATCTTAAATTCGTTCTTCATCTTTGGTACTTGTCTTGATCTTGTAGGTCTTTAGTCCATCTTTGCCTTCTTTATTCCAAGCTTGAAGCATTATCTTGGACTTGACACTTACTTTACAACTCAATTGTTTTGACATGGGATTGATAATACATATACCTAATAGTCTCTTCTCCAGGTTAGTTCACCACTTCTAAGGGAACAAAAGTACGCCCAAGCATTTCCTGATAAAGATCTATCATCTGTCAGAGTCTGATTACTGAACAAGTGATCCAGAATAAGGACCAACTTCTGAGTGAAGCAAAACAGTGTAGCTAGACGTAAAACCAGCTCTGCTTTCTCATTCTTCAAAGTGTTGATATATGCAATTCTACAAAGATCTCTCTCTCCTCTTTGATAAATGAAAGGGAAGTGCAGCCCCAACCATGCGTAAAAATATTAGAGGAGGAAGTACACCAATTTCTCTCTAATACGGCATTATCGGAGGCTCGCTTCCATAATGTCTCATAAACCGCTATATAAGCAGCAGAGACTAGGGACCGCTAGGTTTATACGTATCCCATCAGCAAGGTTGGTAAAGCAATGAACACGCCAGGGCGAATATGTTCACCTACACTACTGGGGAGATCCCATCCACTTAAAAAGGTAGCATACACCCTGGCCAAGAATATAGGGCTGTCAAGGTCAACGCTCTGTCGAACATTATCCTTAGTCCATAACAAAGGTTTTTCCCTAGTAGATAGGCCCGAAGGACCCTGACTGATGCAGCTTAACCGGCTGCCATATGAAACATTGATGTCATTAAACTTGGAGAATATTTGAAACAGCCTTTGACACGTGGTGGAGAGCATATCGAAATGAACATTAAAAGGTATGTACTCCTCCATCAATCTCCCTTCAAGAGGCAGGTGGCTCACACCAATAAATTCCCATAGCAGGATCCCCAGCTTGCTATATTGACATAGAAAGTTATTAGTGTCAGGGCACCGCCTAGCAATGGCCTCTGCCACCATCGTATGGTGCTTATCAAAGCTGCTAATGGAGTTGTGTAGTGCCTCAACCATTCCTATGACATCTATCTCTGTGCAGTACTTACTAAGGCAATGGTCGATAAGAGCCTCCCATTTCCTTCCCCCAACTGAAAAGGAGGAAGATCCTCTATAACTTCGGCTAACCCATGCCGCTTCTCTTAATCGAATCTTTCAGATTAGGCTCCTGAAGTTACTGGTAGTAGAATCTTTAAGAGATACTCCTTCTATGGAGGGGAGAAGGGTGTCACGAATCGAGTTGTCTCGGCGAGCCCAGTCATCTAAACAGCACTAACCCTTACAGACTTGTCTAATATAGTTAGGAGGACTTGGCACATAGTCTGTCATTGTGTCAACAAATTCTAAACGGCTTTGGCTATGAACCCATTCATGCCTTTGACGAACGGGAGAAAGAGAGTTCTCGCAACATTTAAGATCGTATAAAAGTTTTCTTTTGGGAGCCATGACTCTACAAAGAAAATAAGCCCAAGGTAAGAAACTAAGTACAAATGAACATTTCAACACTATACAATTTTTTTACTCAAATATGCATTTTCAGTGGCGAATGAGGATCTTGATCTCCATTCGCCAACATTTTTGCACAATGCGGATATAAGTCATTACGCTTTGTTATGCGCAAATGAGAAATTTTCAACCCATTCGCTCCCAACATCTTGCCTAGCAAGGAGGACACCAATGGAAGGAACCTCAACCTGTGCGTGAACATGGGGAAACTGTTTTGCAACCACTCAAGCCAGCCTAAAGGCAGCGAATGGTTGTCGGAAGTCTAACCGTTGCCTGAGACAAAGACCAAAATCCTTGATGGGCCTAACAACCCCAAATTTCATGGATTAAGCTAAAGATTTTGCCAAAAGGCTCGTCTTAACCATGTGAGACTTCCTAATCCATTGACCTTAAGTTTTAAAGGTCTAAAGCTCACCTAGAACAAAGAAAAGGGTTTCAGACTCAAGAAATAGAAGATTCACACAGGGTGGTTTGGCGCGGTCTGAAACACTTAAAAATGGTGTTAAGATGGTCACTAGGATGAAAGAAAGTGTTGGGATGTTTTGAAGTTGAATGTTGAATGTAAAAGAAAAGGGGTAAGGATTAGAGCTCTAAACTCGATAATGGGGTAATTCAATTTTGTTGTTGATGGTTGAGGAATACGAAAGGGGATATTTTATACCAGTAGGGGTAGTTTGGTCAAAACATAAGGGATTTGAAAATGTGCGCCTATTCATAAGGGTAAAAGTATCATTTCATCCACTAAGAGTAGGTAATTGAAGAGACGTGCGCCGCCAACACTCATTAACCCTCGAAGAATGCAAATCCAAAAATTATGTGCGAATGAGAAAATAAAACTCCATTTGCCCTGTATTATTAGTGCGCGAATGAAGAATTAATTCATCATTCGCCACTGTGTTATGGCGAATGATAAAAATTATTTCCATTCACCATGGACAAAATTAAATCCTGGCAAAACATCAAACCTTTGAGGAGTTAGGGATTCTTTGAAGTGCACAATATTCACAGATGGTCATTTTGTTCAGTTTTGGAAGATTTAACAAACAACTATGACTATTTAAATAAAAGAAAAGCAAGCCAGAGACAATTCATTGATAAGGCTGAAAGATTATATGTCCAAAACAAAATCAAATAAAAGCCTTAAGCTTGTCTTGAAGGGCCGCATAGATAGGGATCTGTTGTTGAAGGATGGCATCAGCATCAACCCATTTGGTTACATCTTCAGGGTGGGTTTCGTTATTCCCATTCTCTCATTTAACAGTTAAGACGGCTCTGGCTTGAGCAATCAGTTGTGTTCTATGCTCAATGCCACCCTCGCTATCTTCCAAGATGGTAGTGTAGCCATTCAACTCATGCCAAAGGCGTGCACACTCTGTCTTGATATAGTAAAAGCGCTTTGCCAACATCTCCAATTATGCACTTACAAAACTATCCCGATGAGTTGTCTTTGCATGGATCTGATTTAAATCAACTATTTTCTCCTCTGATTCTTTAATAAGGGCTTTAAGGCTAGGAGAAGGATGAGCAAGTCTTAAGGTCTCTTAGGCTTGAGTAATAGCAGCAACAGAGTCTAAAAGAGACTATACAGTCCTCCTAATACCGGGATTCTTGAAATACATTTCTACATTGTCCAAGCAAGGTAAAGCCCTAGCCCAAGTACATGGTAGTGCGATTGCTGTAGGATCCATTTCAGTAAGATCTTGTAAAAGACGAGTCGAGGCTTCACGTGATCGGGTTGCATTATCGTGAAAGTACTCTAACTCTGCCTCACTATAGTTTCATAGTGGTAAGACTGCTTCATCTTCAAAGGATAATTCTGCATGATGAAGATAAATAAGAAAATCAAAACTAGAAATAGCCTGAATACTCATAATAAAGACATGAATACCTGACAAAGGAGTAGGTTCTGTGGGGACTGGCTCTGGAGCTAAGACAGGATCGGATTCTGAAGATGAATTAGTCTTTGGTGATGAATCAGTTGTTGGTATGGGGATGTCATCCTCAGAATCAGATGAATCAATGATGATTGGTACAGGGTCAACGAGGCGGCCTGACCTTACTTCAGGACCATGGCTTGGTCTTGTCGCGGGAGTTGGTCTTAGATTGGTCTAGGACCTAAGTCTCATCTTTCTAGGATGGACATTAATAGGAGGAGTAGAGGATTCACTGCTGCTCATCCTTGAGGACTTTCATTTGGGCGCCATTACCTGAAGAAAAAGAAAGAACAGAAGAAATAGAAATTTTCTCAGTATGAAAGATAACCCGTGAGTAGCATAAAACGTGGGTGAATGGGGATTTAAAGTATCATTCGCGCACACTGAACAACACACCCAACTCGCGAAAAAAGCAAGGAGGAGTCATTCGTATCCCACTCAAGCAGGCAACTCATCGGATGAACCAGGAGGCCATAAATGAGCCACAGAAGATGACAGTCACTCTAAGAATGACAATTAAAATTACAAACAGGAAAGAGCAGAAGAAAATGGTTTCAACTCCCAAAATCGCTCCAATGATGTTTTCTTGGATTGAATGAAGACTTTCTATTCCTTGAAAGAAAGGAAGTCAAAATCATAAACAAAGAGAAACATACCTCATGTGATCATTCAAAAGAATTCAAAATTAAAAAGAAAGAGAAGTATATGATCATCTAAAAAAAGGGGGAAAAGAAGACAAAAAGACTAGGGAAGAACTTACGCTTACGGGAAATGGAAAATCTGAATGAAGCTTTGCTGAGAATATGAGTTGAAGAAGAAAGAAGAAGGTTTATATACTTATAGGGTTATAACCGTTAAAGGTGAAGAATTTGAGAAGTCCTAGGGACAAATAAAGAAGGTACTAACAAGAATAACTAAAATTTGTTATTTTTGGCCTCGAAAAATGCACCATCTCCTTACCACACTCGCAATGCCTTTTTCGAGGGGCAGCTGTTGACACCAAAAAAGTGTGTGCGAATGAGAAATAGATTTTTCATTCGCTCCAAAGATAGTGGCAAATGAATATTTGGATCCTCTTTCACCATTGGTTAAAGGAATTCAGTAATATACGCTCGACCAAAAAGTGTGTGCGAATGGACTCGTGTAATATGGAAACTAGAAACTAAAAATCGGTTTTATCTCTTCACAGGAAGGTTGTTTTGGATAACCACGACTCTTGTGAGTCCCGTAATTATCCAGAAGAGAAATGAAGGTGGATTCCCGCATAGAAGAATCACCTAAATATTTGGGATAAGGTTTGAAAAATCCCATCTCAACATAAAGGATACAAAAAAGATAGAGTTCTCAAATGAGGACCCTTCTCCAAGTTCGTTTGGAGAGCCTATAAATACCGGCATGCACAAAGGAGAGAAGAACAATAAGGAGAATGAGAGAAAAGGTTAAAGTAAAGGTTCACTATAAGGCTAGCTACATTTGTTTTCTTGAAGTTCTGAAAGCTACCTCTCTTTCAAGGAGGAGGGAGCATGTCCATTATACCTCTGCAAACTTTCCAGGAAGAGACCATAGGCAGCTTGAAGACGGATGAAGTTTTGAATAGGTAAGCTCGTTAATGAATGAACAAGTAAGTGTAACCTATACACTATATTTTAAAGAGCATCTCTCCCCTTTCCCCTTCTCTTTCTCTTTTACATAATTAAAACCCTATTTCGATGCATGGCTTAAAGATAATCAGAGGTAGGTTGTGCTAAATGGCTGTAATTAACAAGTTTGATCAACTTGGAGTTTTAGTCTCCACTCATAAAATAATAAACTAGCCCCCAAAATGGCTAGGTAATTTGTCTAACGAATTTCGCCTCATACAAAGGCTCAAAATTTGGTGTTACAACAGGAAACCCCTTCTTGAATTGGACCTTTAAAGGGATGGTAGATCCCTCTAAACTATTTTTGGTTTGGCTCTTTACGATTAGGATCAACCCTAAAACAAGGGGAAGAAAAGAAAGAAATAGCGTTTTCTGTGTTACAGGCTTAAAGCCTATATTTCATCTCAACACCTGAATTTCCAACACCTGAATTTAATTTAGGGTGAAAATCAGGTGTTGGGAGCTGATCACATCAGCATGTTTGTATAATATTTTAAAATGGTTTGGGGGGTCCCAGTGCTATGAACCTATGGTTTGGGTTGAGGGAAGGTTCCTAGGGTTACACTATACAACCCTAGGGGTCCTGGGTTCAGGCCACGTGGAGATATGATCTCCCAATGTGGGCCACTTGGTCAACTGTCACTAGGGCTGCATGTCGGGTTGGGCCTAGTCGGGCTTAGGTCATCCCAACTTGAGCCCAACATTTAATAGGGTTGCCCAAACTCGATCCAAGCCCCACTCGGGTCCAAGGATCCTTGTCCAAACTCGGCCCAACCTTTAAAAGTTGGGATTCGGGCCAAGTTCAAGCCCAAGTCGGGCCTTATCCACAGAGATATGCTTTTCATTTTTTTTTTTATCTAAGCCAAACTATAATTTTACTTCTACTGTACTTTAATGATCAAACAAAAATTGAGTTCTAGATTTTATGTTTGCTAAAAACATAAGACTTTCATAATCCAAGACATAATTTTGAGTTAAAAACTTACTCTTTGCAATATGAAATTAAGTATTACTTAATATTTTTTTCGAGCCGGGCTACGTCTATTAATGATGATTATATATTTGGGCTGGGCCTATTAATGAATAATATATATTAAGGTTAGACCGGGCCGGGTTTGGGTTTTTTCAACCTATGTCCAAACTCGGCCCGAAATTATGTTGTCATGTGTGACCAAACTCGACCCAAGCCCAAGTTTGGTTTGCCTAGCCCGACCAAACTACGGGCTAGATAAGTCGGGTTTTGGGTCGGCCTAACCAATTTTGTAGCCTTAAATGTCACATGCCTAATGCCTATTTTTTGGTCCGAGACTTGAAAGTTCAACACTTGAATTTAATTCAAGGGAAATTCAGGTGTTGAGTGCTAGGATTAGCAACCATCATTGGTTTTTGGACCACAGAGGTGGGGCCAAAGGGGTAGGGTTTCTCCTGGGTCTTTACAATCTTCCTAAGGCATACACACACTTAACTAATTTTTAAAAACTGATTTTTAACCTTAGGCTTAACGCTTGAAATTCACTCAAATGCCTGAATTTTCATTTAATGCCCAAAATTAAATTAAGGCGTTGGGATAGAAATGAGGGCCCACAAAGGTGCACATGCACATGCTTAAATTCTAAAGGTTACAGAAACCATAGGACAGACCTGGAGAAGAATCAGGGCTCCTTGGGAGTGGGTCCCAGATCTTAACGCTTGATTCTTCTCTTGATGCCTGTTTGTTTAACACATGATTTTTAATTCTTTACTGAGAGAAAATCCAGCAACTGGATTTCTAGATTTTAGAACCCTTAGGGTTTTAAAAAAATTATGAAATTATGCATGATAGTAGGAAATATATATAAGAACATCACATAAAAAATTGGGCCTCAGATCATGCTTATAAAAATAAAACAAAAATACAAAAATATTCAACTGATCTAGGTCTCAAAAGACCTAGATTTTGGGGCCTGTTTGGGGGGCCATTTTGAGGCCTTCCGCAACTCTTAAAATCACGAAATTAAATACAATAGCTAGCATTTATGTCTAGTTTAATAGTCAAATTTGGGCTTCAACAGCCCTTTACAAAATTCACAAGAAAATTGGCATTAACATAGGTTCAAAATAGGAGCAAGTAAAGGCTGTTAAGCCTCTATTGTGTAACCCGAGTTGAAGCAGTGTTTTAACATGAGTTGGACAACATAACAACATATCAAATTAACATATGATCACAAGGGGGGGATCTAGGCTAGAGTTTAGGTTTACCTTGGGTCCAAATGACCTAGGGTTTGTTAATTCCTCTCATTTTCTTCTTCTTCTTCTTCTTCTTCTTCTTGCCTTAGGGATTTTAGGGTTTTTTAGGGTTTTTCTTTGCTAACCCAGGGCTACATGAATTTGGGGCTATTTATAGCCTCAAATTGGTGCAATAAAGGGTTGGGATTGATTTGGGCAAAACTTGGTGGAGGGCTAGGATGATGTCTATCCAAAATGAGGTGGAGGGCGAGGATGTGTTTAGTTAAAAATGAGGTGGAGGGTGGAGATTGAATTAGGTTTGTTGGCATGGATTGATGAGGTGGAAGGGGGTATGGGAGATGCCATTAGATGGGCTTCCATTGGTTGCAATCTTCAAGAGGGGCATTAAGATGCCAAATGGGGGAATGTGAGGGGTACCCTAGGGATTTAAATCTCAGCACATTGATCCTAGGGAGAGGGATGAGGGTGTACATTAGAATATTCTAAATCAAAAGCTTTCATGAAGACTTAAGGCATTAAATGCTATTAATGAGCTAAGTTGAAAAGTCTTAGCTCATTAATGATATTTATTGCTTTTAGGGTTTTTCGAACCCTCTCACCACCCTCACACCGCGCAAGCTATTGAGCTAAGAAGTTGGCCTAGTTAGTGTCATTTTTAGAGGTTGTAGATGCTCCGGTCATGCTAGTCCAGTCAGAACCAATTATGAAAAGGGCAAGGGGGTTAAATCAGGGTTTTTTGACCTAAAAAGCTCTCATATGTATTTTGAAGGGCCAAGATAGTAAAATTGATATGGAAATCGCCAGGGATAGATGACCCCGGGTCCAGGTGAGTCACATCTTCTAACTATGCATGATTATGGTACCTAATCAGGAAACTGGGTCAAAAATCATTTTTCATGCGATTTGACAATATTGGATAGGGAATGCTGCTATTTTTTTTATGTAAAATGCTGCCATGGGCCATATTTGGTGGATTTGAAGTTTGAGGAGTCCTAGAGATACAGGAGTTGACAGATTGGCTGTCAGATTCCTGAGCAGTTGTCGAGAGGTTTTCGAAGTAGGGTTGCTTGGAGAGATTGGATTTTTGTAGTTGCTTGAAATCGGGTGAAATTGGATTACTGAACATTCTCTGAACTAGGAGTTTATGAAATGCTTTTTTGAGGACAAGGATAAAACTGAGAAAATGAGCTTGACTTTGCTGCATTTCCCGTGCCAAATACAGACGAAAAATGTTTTTCTTAGCTTGGGCAGAAATGATGGCTTGGGCCACAAATTTTATGTAATTTAGTGTGAATCTAATAGTCTTGAGGCTCTGAATTTCTAGTTGGGTGGCCACTGACTAACTAAATTTCTGATTTTAGATGAACTCCCAGGAGTCGGTAGAGCACCCGATTTTTAGATCTAATTTGTTGCACTTTTTGGAGTCTTTGAGGGAATCTTGGCAGATAAGTTTCATGAAAGTTCTTGCTCCTTAGATAGCTTTTCGGAGGCCTCACGATTATAGAGAGATGGGCATCCACTGATCTTGATTTGGAAGTCTGGAGAATATTCTGGCTCCATATGAGCGAAATACGGTAAAACAACCTTTTGACCTCTTGGGGAAAATTTGATATTTTACAAAGGTTTGAGATTTCAAAGTTCTCTTCTCAAACCTGAAGATTTGAAGCTAAGGTTGGGGCCAAGATATGGTGACTGACCTTTCTGGATTTGGAGATCGGATGAATCTCTAAGAGCTTCTGTAAGGGTTATTTCTTAGTTAAGGTTGTCATAGATTGAGAAATTGGCTATTGCCAATCTCGAACAATGTCTGTTCTGTGATGAGTTCCTTAGAGTTAGGAGGCTCAGGGATGCATATGATTTGAAATTACACCATTTGGATAACAAGAGAAGCTTTGAGGGTCCAGGGGTAAATGCTTTGAGGTAAAAAGAGTAAAATGGTAAAATTTTGCCTGTGGGTCGAAAAAAGTGAAAATAAGAATTCTTCGCCTGTGATGCTTCACGACAGGAAGACTTATATAGGCAAGAGAAATTCAGTGATTTAAGTGGTAGATAGTGAGTTCTAAGTTTTTGAAGGCAAAAAGGAAAAATGGTAATTTTTTCATTTGTGATGCTTTATAGGAGAAAGGCTTACAAGAGGTGAAAAACTTGCTGATGACATGGATAAGGTTCTTAAATGTGGACCCTCAATGTCTTGTTGATGCTTTTGAGAGAGATTAGGGTTTGTCTTGAAATGATGCATTTTGGGTTGTAATAAGGTGTTTTGACTAGTTTATTCGCATCTGGAGTATGTGTAAAGACCTCTTTGGGTATGCCTATCATCTTAGAGTCTGAGTTTGCTCTTCCTAAGCCAAAGGTGCTTAGAGTCTTGATGCCTAAATGCTGTTATGCTGTCCTTATGCTACCACATGACCCGAGTCAAAATTTGGGTGCTGATAGACCCAATCATAACACTTGATTGGTTGTTTGATACTTGTACAATAAGATTCAGTAGTCCACCTTTGATGAGGGATACAATCATAATTTTTAATGTAGATATGACCGAACTTGGGATAAACATTCAGAAAACTATAAAATTAGAAGAAAAGATAGGAAGATGAAGAAAGTGGGTCTTATAAAGATCTTAGGAAAAAATCAAGGGTTTAGTACGCAAAATAATGAAAGAACGGAGATAGCCTAAAAATGGAAGGTCATCTAACCACCTTGGTTTTCTAGGATCCCTAAGGTCCATTCTAGAGAGTCAGTGCTGCCCATTGAAGGAAACATCTGGACCTTGGACCAAAATTAGGTGCTGACACTTGCAACTATAGACTGCTACTTCTCATGGCACTAAATTACCTCCTACAAAAGAAAAAATGACTTGAGGTAGACCTTTGGTTTGTCAATGAACCTGCCCAATCTACATCAACATATACTACCACTTAATGATTACCATGCCTCTTGATAAAATACCATTTCCAAGGCATCTCCTTAAATATTTGAAAACCCTATATGTAGCTTCTAAATGGTCCTGAGTTAGAGCATGGATGAATTGGATTATGCTCACTGCATAAGTAATATTGAGATGGGTTAAGGATAAATATATGAGATGTCTTACTAATCTTTAATACCTTCCTGCATCAATGAGCCTGACACTATCATTCTCTTTTAGTCTATGGTTTGCCTTTATTGGAGTGGCACAAGGTTTGCAACCAACCATTTCTGACTCCTTTAACAGGTCCAGTACATACTTCCTCTGAGAAAGGAAGATGCCTTAATTTGATCTGGAAACTTCTATTCCTAAGAAGTATTTCAGAGAACCAAAATACTTAATTTCAAATTCCTTTTTCAAACTATGTTTAAGTTGTGCAATCTCCACTTCATCATTCCCTATAACTACTATATCATCAACATAAACTATTTAGACTATTGTTTTAAGACCCTAGCGTTTAATGAAAAGTGTGTGGTCAGCTTGAGCTTGCTTATATCTTGCATTTACCATGATAGTTTAGAATCTTTTAAACCATGCATGAGATGATTGCTTTAAGCCATACAATGCCTTTTTTCAACTTGTAAACTTTGTTATTGTCATTTGGCATATGGAATCCTAGTGGTGTAGCCATATATACTTCCTCTCCAAATATCCATTAAAGAAGACATTCTTTACATCGAATTGTAAGAGAGGCCACCCCTAGTTCACTAATAGTGATATGAGTACTCTGATTGAGTTCATTTTTGTGATTGGTGCAAATGTTTTTTTGGTAGTACCCCTTTGAAACCAGTTGCACCTTATATCTCTCTACAATGCCATTTAACTTGTATTTAACTGTAAACACTCATTTGCAATCCAATAACTTTTTTCCTTGAGGAAATGTTAACCATTCCCCGTGTTTGTTTCTGTCTAATGCTTTCATTTATTCTTCCATAGCATTCCTCCATTGTGGTTGTTGAATAGCCTCAGATACATTGCGAGAAACAAAGATAGAAGACAAGGCAATCAAATTTTTTTGAAAGGAATGTGAAAATGCATGATATTAGACATTGGGTGTTGGGTTCAAGTTCTCACCCCCTTTATAAGATAATAGGATGTCAAGATTTCAATTGTCAGGAGCTTGAGACGACATGGGAGGAGAAGAAATATGGGAATTACTTGTCTCAAAATGTGGTTCCAAAGTAACTTCTTGGAGTGGGTCATGAGAGGGTAGGTCTTGTTCCTATACATCATCTTTCTTTTTCTCTCCCTTTCTACCATCACTACCACCATAAAAATGATAGATAGGAACTAAAAGTGGAACTGAAGTGGACAACTATTCACTCGTAGATTGCTCCCCTTGAAAATGTGTTCAACTAGAGGAAAAAAATGATGGATTCAAAGAAAGCGACATCCCTTGACACAAACTTGCAATGAATGGGAGGATGATAACACTTATACCCTTTTTGATAAACTCCATAGCCTAAAAAGATGCACTTGAGCGCCTTAGGGTCTAATCTAGAGTGGTCCGATTTAGGTGCATGAACATAGAAGATGCAATCAAATGTTTTTAGGGGAAGAGAAAACAAAGGAGAATTGGGTGACAACACTCAAAGAGGGGACTTGCAAGAAAGGACTCGAGAGGGCATCCTGTTCATGAGGTAGGTCGTAGTTTGAATGGCTTTAAACCAAAAAGTCTGAGGCACATTCATGGTGAACATGATTGCATGAACAATCTCTTTTTATTTTTTCTTTTGGCTACCCCATTTTATTCAAGAATTCTCAGGCATGTGGTCCGGTAAACAATTCTAGACTCACTAAAGAAGAATTGTAAGTCACAAAAAAGATATGCCCCTATTATCAGATCTTAAGACTTGGAGTTTAGTGTAAAATTGAGTACACACCATAGAATTGAAATATTTAAAGGTAACATTCACATCACTTTTTATTTTCAATAAATACAACCACACGACTCTCAAACAAGCATACACAAAAGTTACAAAATACTTGAAGTTAGACAAAGAAGTAGGATAAGTACCCCACACAGAATGCGCAAGAGAGAAAGGTATTGAACTCTTATTATTACTAACTGAATAAATCGACCTACAATGCTTAGCCAATTGACAAGGTTCACAATAAACATCAGACTGAAAAAAAGAAATGTGAGGAAACATCTTCCTTATTACATTCAAATACAAGTGACCAAGTTGATGATGCCACAAAAGTAACTCATTTGATGTGGAAGGAACATCCCTCTTTATTGCAAAAGTAGTTACTGGTGGGTTAGGGTCCAAAATATATAAACCATCATTCTCATGCCCTAAACTGATCATTCTCTTTGTCACCATGTCCTAAAACACATAGTAGGAAGGGAAAAATGTAACAAAATAGTTAAGATGCTTTGTTAAATGGCTAATAAACAACAAGTTCAAAATGAATCTTGGAGCATGAAGGACAAAGGAGAGACATAAATCATAAATAGCTGGGATATTCTCCTGACCAACAATAGAAGAGAAGAAGCCATCTAAAATTTGGACTTTGTATTTCCCATAACAAATATGATAGGAGGTGAATAAAGAGGACATACTAGTCATGTGATGAGAGGCTCCTAAATCAATGATCCAAGAGCACTGAAGAGTTATGACTGACGCAAACAAGACGGATATAGATGTACCTGAGTGTGCGAAGGATGATGTAGGTGCTGTGGAAGAGCAATCAAGCTGAAAAAAAAAATGTTTGAATGCTACAATTTCACCACTGGATAAACCTCCTCCATCAAGAGTAGGGGACATTTGAGTAGGAACCATAGAGGGCAGCTTTGTAGATGTAAAATCCACTGAGTGAGTGCTTGGTTTATTTTCCCCAAACCATTCACCTCCTTTGCCACTACCAAACTACCTCGTAAAAATGAGGGGCTAAGTCTTGGGGGTGTCCATGGAGATCCCAACACTGGTCTTTAGTGTGTCTAGACCAGCCACAGTACTCACATTTAAGTATATCTCCATCATTAGATGAATTAATAGGTTTTCCACCACAATCGTGCCCCGTAAAACTTCCACAACTACCTTCGGTAGAGCTCGACACTAGGGCTGATTTTTCAACAATAGAAGTCAAATTCATCACGCCTCTACACCTTTCTTCTCTATGAACATATGCATAAGCTTCATTTAAAGTGAGAAGAAGGACCATGTTCAGGATTTGAACTTGAAATTTTCTTATAGTCGACATTTAATCCCGTCAGGAACTCTAAGACCCTGTATTTCTTTAATGTGCTTTTTATATGTAGTTGCATCCTTCACATAGGAAGGACAATATGTGGTGTAATGCTCCAACTCCTCTCATAATTTTCGTAGAGAAGAGTAGTAAAGTGCAAGGGGTTGGTCTCCTTGCTTAAACTGGGTAATCCATTGTCTAAGTTTATAAACTTTGGCAGTATGGGCAATCTTGAAGTATGCTTGGGGTAGTGAATCCCCGTTCTGATGAGAAGTTTCCAAGAACAAGTAGTGGTATTAATTTTCGGTTTCATATAATTCAACAACCACCCCATGACTGTGGCATTTTCTGTTTTCCATTTTCAAAAGCAAGAATCACTTTTGGGAGACATCTCTGCTTTGCATGGTAGATACTCTTCCTTATCCTTCCCTTGCACATAAATAAGAATTGATTTTCACCATATAAGATAGTTACTTTGATCAAATTTCACTGTAGTTATTTGATTTTGGGAAAGATCACTTGAGAATTGAATGTAGCCTGCATCTCCTTTGCCAGATTCACGCGAGGTCTGGTTGGTAGGGCTGCAAGTCGGGTCGGGCCCAATCGGGCTTAGGTCATCCCAACCCGAGCCCGACATTTAATAGGGTTGCCCAAACTCGGCCCGAGCCTGACTTGGGCCTAAGGATCCTTGCCGAAACTCAGCCCAACCTTTAAAAGTCGGGTTTCGGGCTGAGTTTGGGCCTAAGTCAGGCCTTATCCACAGAGATATGCTTTTCGTTTTTATTATTATTTTATCTAAGCCAAACTATAATTTTACTTCTACTGTACTTTAATGATCAAACTAAAATTGAGTTCTAGATTTCATGTTTGCTAAAAACATAAGACTTTCATTATCTAAAACATAATTTTGAGTTAAAAACTTACTCTTTGCAGTACGAAATTAAGTATTACTTAATATTTTTTCTGGGCCGGGCTACGCCTGTTAATGATTAGTATATTTGGGTCGAGCCAGACCTATTAATGAATAATAGATATTAAGGTTGGACTAGGCTGAGTTCGGGTTTTTTCAGTCTATGTCCAAACTCGGCCCGAAATTATGTCAGGTCCTATCATGTGTGACCAAACTTGACCCAAGCCCAAGTTTGGTCTGCCCAGCTTGACCAAACTACGGGCTGGACAAGTCGGGTTTCAGGCTGGCCCAACCAATTTTGCAGCCTTACTAGTCGGAATTGAGTTTAGACATGTTGTGACTGATGAAAGATTCACCGAAGTATAATAAACACCAAAATCTGACCTACTTAGGTTTGATGCACCAACATGTGTTGTGGCTAAACAACAAATCACACGTTATCCAAGAGAACACCTCAAAACCACACAAAAACACATTTGATATTGATGAAAGACCACCTTTAGAACTACTAGAGGCTCACTACACAATCACCAAGGCCACACGGCATATCAACAACTACTAATCAATATAAAAGAGATATCTATGGTCTCCAACACATGAAATGACACATAAATCCATGACATAGAGTGGGGGCAGCAATACCTCTACATGAGATTTGAGAGAACTCTCTCAGATCTTATCCTAATCGGGTGTTTTGGATGGAAAACTTGATGAAAAAATTCTGGTTTGAACACATGATGCAAAATCCCTAGATCTAGAAGTTTGATTTATATTCAAAGAAAATACTTTAAAAAATCAAAGAATTGCTCAAACTTGATTGCCATAGCTTTCATAATGTGTAGAAATTTCCATTGTACAAAACCCATCATGAACCTTACACCACTCTACTAAGCTATTTGACTTGCTGATGTCAGCAGCGAGGATCGACCTGGATTGCCATTGCATTTCTTGTTCTAATTCCCGCTCTAATACCAACTTGAATACCTTGAAAACTTGTAAGAAGATGTAGTGTGAGTGAATCGCATGAGAGTGTGTGTCTCATATGTTGATTTTTATACTCATACCCTCATTTCATATACAATACATATGGTGTATAAAAGATATAAGTTCATATGACATAACTTTTAGGTTCGATTGATCGAAACATGTTGGATTGATCAAACAAAGAATGGGCATAGACATCATCTCTCTAACAATACAAGTTTCACACCAACCT
>JAOXJP010057040.1:0-15802 GCA_025762735.1 Platanus orientalis | reverse complement strand
AAAATGACTAGTAACCATTTGTATATTATTTTAATTTATTTGTACATGACTTAAATGCTTTATATAGTTATTTTAGTTCAGAGTGTGTAATCATGCTCAACATAGATTGAAATTTTCACAAGAAGTCACATCAAAATTTTCATAATTTTTAATATTTTGAAGCATTCTAGTGAAATTTCCATAAATCTTCATGACGAATAATCCATCAAAATTGAACTTTTGAACCTTAGATAGGTCTAAAGTTTAAACCTACATCTCAACTTTTTTTTTTTTTTAATTCATGGGCCAGCCCAAAGCCCGGCCTGAGGCCCAATTAATTAATGAGGGCCAAGCCCAAACCCTATCTTGAGCCCTCCCCTACAGGCCCAAGCCCCAACCCCAGCCCGGTCTATAATTTGAGGGCCGGGCCTAGGCCTACCATGGCCCAGCCTGAGCCCGGCCCATGCCCACCCCTACTTGTACCAAGCTTCCTTGCAACTATGATCTGACCACCTTGCTTCTTTTTGTACCTTTGAAATGAAGTATTTTATCGTATGATACTATGATTCTTCTTTTTCTAGTATGTTTTTTTTACATTCCTCCCTAAAGATGCCAGAGGTTGTACATATTTTAAATTTTATTATTAATATATATGATTCAAGGTAAGCTGTGAATGCGCCCACTCTCTCTCTCTCCCCAAAGGAATAAGCAATAGATTATCCTTCAGAATATATGACAGCTGAAATCCCACCTCTTCCTAACCAGTCGCCTCAAGACTTAATAAGTTCATTTTTACCCCAAAAAAAGTCTTAATATGTTTAATATTGAGAGTTGATAATTAAAACAAACAAGAAGAAAAAATGTAAGAAATCCCACAAAAAAGTTAAAATAATTATAATGGGAAAATATGTAAAACAGAAAAAGTAACAAAACAGATCAAATAAGAAACGTAACGAGTAGACACAAAATAAATCAAGCTGCTCAAGTTTAGTTTTTGAGTCAACTTGTCAAGTCCATGCTAGTCTTAACCAATATGAGTTTCATTATAGTTGACTCAGTTCAAGTTACAAACTACCCTTGTTTTCTAGTGGCTTCTAGACAACCAAGGGAATTGCAAGCCCAAATGAAATTAAGTATAGATGGATGATTGACCTGTTACATAGATCTATATATGTTACTTCTAATATGCTTAGCAATCTAACAGAGCAAGGCCAGTCTAATGTTGCATTACAAGATCTATAATTCCAGAGATGTTCGAATTCAAATAGTGAACAAATGCTGAAGTAATTAGTAATGCAATTTGCCACGGAGCATCAAATATCGCACTACCATTTGCACAGTTTCTAATCCAATGCCTATTAAAATACCAAGATGTCTATTCAAACCTCAAAATCTACATCAGCACCGTGCACCAGTTCTAGTCTCAATTAAAAGTGAGGGGATAATATGGTCTACAACAGATTGAGTTGATTAGAAACTGACCTTGCCGGGTTGGCTCAGTGATCCACTTTGATTCATGTCTCCAGAGTACAAAACTGTTTCTGTAGAAAGAGGAGATTTGTTCTCTGAAGGAAGTGGTGATACGGGTTTGTCGAATGGTAACATGCTATCCTCTGCCAACAACTGGAGGCTATTACTCCCACAGTACCTGTTGTTGTGAAGTTCTCGATCCCTCATATCTCCGGCCTGTGATACAGTCTCGCTATCAATGTCATCAAGTCTGACCCCTTGAGAGAAACTAAGTGAATGCCTTGTCCACAAAGAACCTCGACTGCTAGTCTGACCAAACAAGCCCCCTCCCTGTTCAACATCGTCACTGTGGTGGCCATCTAGACTAACACTTCTAATTAGAGAAGAACTCCTATCTGATACATCATTCTCTTGAGATTTTTCAACAGTGTCATCAATGGAACCACCGGGCTTCATTCTTAATAAAAGGAACACTAGAGCTGCAACCAATTGACTAGAACCTTACAAAAATGATGATGTAGAAATGATGATATAGTCATTGTATATTGTATGGAGATAGTAAACTTTAGTTTTCTAAAACAAAAAAACAAACAACAAACAAAACCATGTCATGGTACACTGACCAACCTGCCTCCATTTCTTATACAGAGTTACATAGTTATACGGAATTCCAAGTTGTAACAGAAATTCCACTCACTAACATGGAATGCACTCACAACTACCAATCACCATTACAAGACTGAAACTGAAGAACAATTAGCACACCAATTATCCATTCGGGACCCACCCAAAAAAAAAACCAAAATTCAATCTTGGCCACCTTGTAGGTGGGACAGTACCCCAAACGATCATGTCCAATAGGTTAATGATAAAAGATCCCACGAAAAGCAGATCATCTTAGCCCTCAAAAGAGACCCACACAGATCATTTCATGTCTACAATTTATGTGCTATCTTTTCATGAATTATGGGAAGGATTGTAATTTTTTTTATTTTTTTCCTTCTTTTGCGTTATCTTTTATCAATCAAAATCAAATCAAATACAGAAGAAACAGGTATTACATCTTGAAGAGCTGGTTTGAATGCTTTCGTGAGGTCAAAATGCCAACAGTGCGAGTAGAAACCAGCGGACATCACAATTGTTTAAGCTTTCAATCACGTTGCACTAAAACAATCAATTTATAAAAAAAAAAAAAAAAGAAGGAACTTTCTGAATTAACATGACAGGAGCCAAAAAAGCAAAGCGAAACATGTCATTGTGGCCCCTCAAAGCACAGGACCTGACGACTGAAAGCTCAAACAATTGTGATTAAAAAAACACCAGATCGTTTCCGCTCTGACCAAACGAGCATTCTCACGCCTCACCTCGCCATTGATTAAGAAAGAAAGAAAGAAGGGAAGATGAGAAGAAGAAAAAGAAATGAAATCCTTCAAACGGGATCAAATATATGAGTAAAAGACCAATGGTCTGCCATTGAAGAAACTAAAGCAACTTAAAAAAAGAGAGTAAGGAATCAAAACAAGGGATTGAATACCTGTTCTCCTCCAATCACTCAGTTTCAGAGCCAAAAAGGAGACAGGAAAAGTGCATTTTACAAATTCAAATCCATCAGCCGAACCCAACCAAAAGAAAAAGAGCAACCAGAGAAAAACCCAACGACCATAATCTTTTTTTTTTTATTTTTTATTTACCAACATATGAGTAAAAATCATTTTTATCACCAAAGCCAAGAGAGAGGGAGAGTGTTTACACCATAATATTACCATCAAGATGAATGGTTAAGATTGAGCCATGAGGCAATGTAATAAATAAAATAATAAATACTTATCTGATAAGGGCAAACTCTCGACTCAAGAAGATTTTGACCCATAAGACAGGACCCGGTGAGCCAGAATGACACCGGGCCCTAGACCCTCGGATGACATGAGCCGGGATCCCGACCCAAGCCCATACGACTTGACATGCGGGACTGCCCAAAGACTCGAGAGGACCGCAGTCCCCAACGGGGTCCCGACTGGCAAGACGACCCCCGAGAACCAATCCACAAACCGTGATACCGGCGACCTAACCCCTGCAAACAGATCTGACAGTTCTGGAAAAAGAGCGGTGGTGCTAGGAGAAAGGCATGGCAAAGGCATGGAGGGTAGTTATGAGCAGACGCATGAGGATACACCGTACGAAGGCATGGACGGTAGTTATGAGCAGACGCATGAGGGTACACCGTACGAAGGCATGAGGAGTGGGTATGAGCAGACACATGAGGTAACAACATAGAGGGGCGGCGACACGTGGTCACGGATGTACCCAGAACCGAGCCTATAAATAGAGGGTTCATCTCCCTCACCAGGTATGAAAAACATAACCGAAAAAAAAAACATCTCCTTTCTGCAACTGAGTAGGCTCATTCCTTTCATCTCTTCTACACCTTCCTGACTTGATTGTCGGAGAGCCCAAGGCCGGTGAGACGTCGGCCTCAGGTCCCTGACCTCGTTTCCAAGTGTGTGCGGGTGCTGTATTCCAGAATCTCCTCAGCTCTGTGTAACTTCATCTTAGCCAAAGGGCCTAAACCAGGGCGTGGACCATCTGGTGGGCTCAAAAAGGACACTTCCCCCATTGCGTCTTCAGTTGGCCCCGTCTGCGGGAACCGACGTTTAGCTTCCGACAGTACTAAAGGTCAGCATGGTTAACACCAGGTCCATGGCAGCATAGCTAGACCACGACAATGGAGTTAACGGACCAGGAGCCTCTATCTCAGACGGGGCGTGCCCCGAAGCCCCTAGGGTCGGCACTCTCGAACGAAAGATCCAGGGGCTCACAACGAACGTGCAATTACTGATGGAGTAGAACAGAGAGATCATAATAGAACTGAGGGGCAGGAGGGAAATGCCGGGGGCGTGAATATGGGACAGACAGAGCCACATGAACCCCTAAGCCGAGATCATGACCAAGCCGGGCACGACGAGGAGAGCACCTCGGCTTCTCAATTTCGAGGAGGCCGCGAGCAAACAAGAGTTGTTATCCTAGGATCTTGGGAAGAAAAAATGGAGGACGTAAATAAGGAAATGGCATCAATGAGACTGGTATTGAAAGGCAAAACCCCAACCTCCGTGGACGAACTCATCCAGAGAGCAAACCACCCATTCACCCCGGAGGTAATGGCCCGTTCGCTCCCCGACAAATTCAAGCCACCCCAGATGGACATGTTTGACTGAGGCAAAGACCCACTGGACCACCTGGAGGCCTACAAGACACATATGAGCCTCCAGGAGGCCCCCGACGAGATAATGTGTCGAGCATTTCCGACAACAATTAAAGGGCCTGCCAGAGTCTGGTTTGGCCGACTGAAACTCGGGAGCATCTCCAGCTTCAAGGAGTTAAGCCGTCAGTTCGTGGGTTACTTCATCGGCGGCCAACGACACCTAAAACCCGTAACCCACCTCCTGAACATTAAACAAAGCAGGGGGGAGTCGTTGCGGGACTACATGACACTGTTCAACAAAGAAGCCTTGCAAGTCGATGATGCGGACAAAAAAATGATCATGGAAGCCCTGATGGCGGGTCTAGCACCGTCAAAACTTTTGTTTTGTCTAAAAACCCTCCGACTCGAATGGCCAACCTCATGATAAAGGCACGATAACACATGAACGCAGAGGAAACCCTCAGTGCTAGACGGGAACGGGATGCCGGGTCCAACCCTCAGCACGACAGAAAGAAGAGGGAACTACAGTGGGGACCCCGAGAGGAAAAAGGGGCCTGGGCTGGAGACGGTGGCCCCATCCGAGGAACAAGTCCACGAGTCCATCTCCCGCCGAGTAGATTCCAGAACTATACACCCCTCAACACGACCGTAGAACAAGTATTCATGCATATCAGAGACGATCCAAGCATCAGATGGCCGGATAAGATCCGTGCCCCACCCGAAAAAAGGAGCCGCAATAAATATTGCCGATTTCAACGGGATCATGGGTACGACACCAACGACTACTTCAACCTAAAAGAACAGATCGAGGCCCTGATCCAAAGAGGCCATCTACAGACGTTCGTCGCTGGGAGGCGGCAGTCCCAACAAAGGAGCGTCAGTCGAAGTCTCCCGGCTCGGGCTCAGGAAGAACGAAGACCCGACGGACCTATAAGGGAAATAAGAGTGATATCTGGGGGCTTCGCAAGAGGAGGCGAATCCAGTTCAGCTAGAAAATCATATTTAAGGCAAATCCGCGCAGGAAAAGACCTACGTTTTATGGCGGTAGAAAGGCCCAAGAAGCAACACAAGTCCGGGTGCCCGCCCATCACCTTTTCTGAGGAAGATGCCCGAGGGGTAAGCCAACCACATGACGACCCTTTAGTAGTAACACTAGTTGTTTCAAATTAGCTCACCCTTCGTATCATCATCGACAATGAGAGCTCAGCTGATATCCTCTACCTCCCAGCCTTCGACCAGATAGGAATCGGCGGAGACAAGCTTAAACCAGTCCAGACACCCTTGGTAGGGTTTACCGGTGATCGGTTACTACCGCTGGGGACGATCTTCCTATCCGTCACCACCAGCACAGGAGAGTACCAGACAACACGAAAAATAGACTTCCTAGTTGTAGATTTCCCATCTGCATACAATGCGATACTCAGGAGGCCCGGTTTAAACCGATTCAAAGCAATCACATTAACATACCACCTACTGATGCGCTTCCCAGTAGAGAAGGGGATCGGGGAGGTCAGGGGTGACCAAGTGATAGCCAGAGAGTGTTATATGGTGTCACTCAAAGGAGAGCCATCGAGCTCCAAGGAGAGCATGTCAATTGAAGGCCTAAAGAACCGAGGAAAGAAGACCCGAATGGCGGCAGAACCCGAGGGAGGCCTGGAGGACATCATCCTCGATGCTAGCACACTGAACTGAACCACCAGAGTAGGGGCCGACCTACCATGTGAATACAGGGCCCGACTGGGGAACTTCCTCATCAAAAACCAAGATGTGTTCGCCTAGAATCACGAAGACATGCTTGGGATAAATCCCCGGGTGGCCGTCCACAAGCTAAGCCTGAACCCGACTGCAAGGCCCATTAAGCAAAGAAAGAGATGCTTCACCCCCAAGAGCAATCAGGCCATCGCGGAGGAAGTAGAAAAGCTACTAGCGGCCGGCTTTATAAAATAGGTTTACTATCCTGACTGGTTATCCAACATGGTAATGGTGCGAAAACCAAGCGGGAAATGGCGAACGTGCATCGACTTCACCAACTTGAACAAGGCATGTCCAAAAGATAGCTTCCCCCTCCCGAGGATCGATACACTGGTAGATTCGACGGCGGGGCACCAAACCCTTAGCTTCATGGATGCCTTCTCGGGGTACAACCAGATCAAGATGTATGGACCGGACCAAGAGAAGACAGCCTTCATCACCGACCGGGGCCTCTACTGTTATCAGGTGATGCCCTTCGGATTAAAGAACGTCAGAGCTACTTATCAGAGACTCGTCAACGAGATGTTTAAGGATTAGATCGAAAGAAATGTCAAAGTATACATAGACGACATGCTTGTAAAAAGCCTCCGAGTCGAACAACACCTTTCAGACCTAAACGAAACCTTCCAGACCTTGAGGAGGAATAACATGAAGCTCAAACCTAGTAAATGTGCTTTCGGGGTCTCGACCGGTAAGTTCCTCTGATTCATGGTGTCTCAAAGGGGGATAGAAGCCAATCCCAAAAAAGTAAAGGCTATCATCGACATGCAAGCCCCTAGAAACACAAAGGAGGTGCAGCACCTGGCCAGAAAGGTCACTACCCTCAGTTGGTTCATCTCCCGTTCTACAGATAAATGCTCCCCTTTCTTCCACCTGTTAAAAAAGGCCTTCCATTAGGACGAAGGGTGCAATAAGGCATTCAATGGACTCAAGGTTTACCTCGCACATTTGCCAATGATCAACCAGCCAAAGTAGGGGGAAATACTGTATTTGTACCTATCAGTGTCAGAAACAGCCTTGAGTTCAGCGTTAGTCAAGGAGGAAGTCGGGGTGCAGGCCCCTGTCTACTACACCAGCAGGGCACTGAGAGGGGCAGAAGAAAGGTACCTCAGAGCTGAAAAGATGGCCTTGGCTCTAGTAGTAACGGCCCGGCCGTTGAGACTTTATTTCCAGGCCCACACCATCCGGGTCCTGACAGACCAACCTCTTAAAGTAATACTGCATAAGCCCGATACTTCAGGAAGGTTGGTAAAGTAGTCAGTAGAAATAAGCAAATTTGATATCGAATACCACCCTCGCGGAGCCCTCAAGGGCCAAGCCATTGCCGACTTCATTGCCGAATACACCTATAACCCGACAGCTAAGCCCGGGAACCAAAACAAGCAGACACTAGAGATGGACACAGAAGGTTAGGTCGTGAATGTAGATGGGTCCTCCACTAAGACCACCGCAGGAGGAGGGGTCGTCTTGATTACTCCAGAAAAAGACAGGCTCGAGTACGCCATAAGGTTCGGGTTCAAGGCCACCAATAACGAAGCCGAATACAAATCCATCGTAGTCGGGTTGCGCATCGCCCGAGAGCTTGGGGCGAGGAACATATAACTCAGAAGCGATTCCCAGCTAGTGGTCGGGCAGGTCTAAGGGAAGTACGGCATAAAGGACAATCGAATGAGGAGATATTTTACTACGGTGGAAAGAGAAAAGTTTCATTTTAGGTGCTTTGACATACAGTAAGTCCCTCGAGTAAAGAACGAAGAAGCCAACAGGCTGGCGAAGCTTGCATCATCTGATGCCAAAAATATGCCACCAGGGGTGACAATAGAGCATCTTCCACGACTAAGTATCGAGGCAAGGGAGGACCTAAAGGTCAATACCATTGGCCCCGAGGCTGGGTGGGCTGTCGAGATCCTGAGGTACCTAAGGGACGGCCAGCTGCCAGAAGAAAGGACCGAGGCCAGGAAGATCAGAATATGAGCTAGCCAGTACTCTTTGCTGGACGGCATCCTATACAAACGTGGTTTTACCCTCCTACTACTTAGGTGTTTGTCAGAAGAAGAAGCCGACTATGTGCTATGAGAAATTCATGAAGGAATATGCAGTAACCACTCCAGAGGAAGATCTATGGCCCACAAAGCCATAAGAGCCAGATATTACTGGCCCTCAATGCAGAAAGATGCTGCCCACCTTGCCCGGAGATGCAACAAGTGCCAACGGTTTGCCAACATCCCAAGAAGACCGGCGGAAGAACTAATGCCAATGATAGGACCATGGCCCTTCGCACAGTGGGGAATCGATATAGTCGGGCCGCTCCCTAGAGGAAGAAGACAAATGAGATTCTTGGTAGTGGCTATTGACTACTTCACCAAGTGGGTGGAAGCCGAGGCCTTGGATAAAAGCACCAAAAGAAATGTCCAGGACTTCACCTAGAGGTCCATCATCTGTCGGTTTGGCATCCCCCGAGTCATAATCACCGACAACGAAAAGCAATTCAATAATACCCGGTATCAAACGTTTTGCGTAGAACTCAGCATCAAAAACCACTACTCGTCGCCGGCCCACTCTCAAGCAAACGGCCAAACCCTGATCGGCATGATAAAGAAAAGACTCGAAGGCTCCAAAGGCCTCTGGCCCGAAGAACTCCCCGGTGTCCTTTGGGCTTACCGCACCACCGTAAGGGGCCCCACCGGGAAAACTCCTTTCTCGTTGGCCTTCGGGACCGAGGCGGTAATACTTGTAAAAATCAGGGTAGCCTCCTGCAGGACAGCCAATTTTGACACAAACCACAACGACAGGGGGCTGAGAGGTAACCTCGACCTGCTCGAAGAAAAAAGGGATGAAGCCGCTCTAAGAGTGGCGACTTACAAGCAATAGATGGCCAAGTATTACAACTCTTGAGTCAAAGCAAGGAGATTCGTTATCGGAGATCTAGTCCTCAAAAAAGTGATGCAAGACCCAGCCAAAGGAAAATTGGGGCCAAACTGGGAAGTGCCGTACAAGGTGACGTAGTGTAACAGACTCGGGACCTACCACCTCGAAAACCTACAGGGAGAATCCCTACCACGGCCATGGAATGTAGAACATCTAAGAAAATATTATCAATAAAACCAGTACAATATCAACTATTAATGTGTTTTGAATTGTATAGAGTTAACTACGACTACGAATCCCAGGTCTCAGCAAGACATCACCAACGACCTCGAGCCTAAAAGACTGAACTACACGAGCAACTTTCGGGTCAAGGATGACCCCGGGTCACAAGGATGACCCAAAAGCCACGAGGATGGCGCAACCCCGAGCTAATGAGGCAACCGGAGTCGCGAAAATAAAGATAGCCCCAACATCAACTACCCGACAAGGTACCCTAAGGGGCCTATGAAGACAAGCCGACTACCACCACCCCATGACCTTCGGGCCACGAGGTAGGCACGACCACAACCCCCGCTCACTTTTGGGGCCTAAGTAAGCGACTAAGTAACCACGACTGAAAGAAGCTTAAAAGAGGCACCGATGAGAAATTAAAAAATAACACAATTAACAAAAACTTCCTTTTCATTACTTTGTGTGAATAGCATACATATATACAAAAAAGGGAAAAAAAAGGGGGGGCCTAGGGCTGGCGCTCGGGAAAACTCTCCCCCATTACAACATCTGCACCCTCGAAAGCCATAGTGGGCGTTCCTACCGCCTTGTCAACCGTTTCTTCCCCCTCTTCCATAGGCTCAGTCCCCTGGGGTCTGAGAGATGAGAAGTCTAGGCCCGAGAACCTCTCAAACGCAAGCTCTTTAAACTCCTCCCACCCCTCCCAAAAGCAATCAGCCTTAACAAGGCCAAAAGCGTTCGAGGCTAAGTATTCCGCCTCGGCCTCTTGGGAAGCCTCCTCCCACATATCCCGTCTCATCTTCTCCCGCTCTGAATCAAGCTCGGCCCTCACCCGTGCCGATATCTCCGCCTCGGCCTTCTTCGCAACCTCAAGGGCCACCTTGACCTCTGACTCGACCTGGGCTCACCGGTTCCTCTCTACCACGAGGTCATTATGGGCACGGCTAATCTCCACCTCCGAATCGCGCAAACGAGTGACCAGGCTTTCAACATAGGCCTCCCGCTCGAATGCCTTCCTCACCAGGTCCGAGCGACCCTCCTCAGATAACTGTAGCCTCTTCTCGAGGCCCACAACCCTCAATTTGGCCTCTTCCTTAAAGGCCAGATAATCATTAAGGAGCTTGGCCAGACGGTCGAGGTTGTTGTCCCAGACCTGCTCGCACTGTTTGTACCTCTCGATGGAGGTAGCCATTAGAGCCACGGTCTGCAAAAGAAAACACACGTCTAATTAATATATGTACACACAGAAGAGAAAAGAAAGAGAAAAAGGGGGGACGGCAAGAACACTCACCTTGGCCATGTAGTGCATCATATCCCGATGCACACCGGCCGGAGAAAGACGTTTCTTTAAATACTCTACATCGGTTGGAGGGACTCCCTCTAGAAGACGCACACCCCCCGAGCTAGCCCTCAATAACTAGGAATCGGGCCCAAGAAGGGAGTCTTCTACAGGTGGGTCGAGAGCCGGGGCGTCCAGAGCAGAAGTCGAAACCACGATAGCGGGCGTAGAGGCCCCGGGAGCGGGAGACTGTACCACTAGCGTGGCTAATACAGGTCCCTCCGCGACAGGGGCGGTAGAAGTTACCGGGGGAGTAACCGGCCAAGAAGCCTCAGCATCCTCAAAGTCAATGACTGGAACGGCAGCCGAAGGGGCAGCAACAGGAGGGGCGGGGGCAGCCTCGGGGACACGAGGCGCGGAAGGTCCCTCAGAGGCAGTAGGCTGCTTCCTCTTCTTGGAAACCAAAGGAGCTCCCACACGCACAGGACCCGGCTGGCCAGCCCTCTTCGCACTCGGGGCCGCTTCCCGAATCTCCCTTGCCCTCGCAAGAAAATTCCTATCGGTCCTTATTGCTGGAACGCAAACAAACGACGCAGAAGCAGGATCAGCGCCAAAAAAAACAAACAAACAACAAGGGCCACCAAGAGGTAATAACAATGATAAACATATACCCGGGTTAGGACCAAAACCGCACTGGAACAACCGGTCGGGGGTCACGAGGTCGGAGTAAGCGTGAACCGGGTAGTTCACCACCGTCTTGATTATCTCCTCCTCGGGCGAGACCTCACCCACCTCGATAGCTAAAAAAACGAAGGGAGGAAAGAGGGGGGCGTATAAAAAAGTAAGCAACCCTTCAGGGGGCAAAATGAAATAGGAATACACGGACAATGACAAGTAAAGGCAACTTACCCATCGGGCTGATAACCGACATCCAGCCCCGATTTAGCCTCACTGCTGGCACTTCACCCGGGGGGTATTCCCAGCCTTCACCCGATATAAAAAAATATCAAGTCTTCCACCCACTATTGGAACTCGGAAGCCTCGTTATCAGGGTCAACAGCGGGTCCCGGCTAGTGAAAAAGAACCACCCCGATTCTTGTTCCTTGACAACGTAGCAGCAAAAGAATTCGCTGAGGGTAAGATGGTGTCGGCCCCCGAAGGCCAGCTCCCACAACACCATGCACCCAATGGCGATTCGCCATGCATTGGGAATTAATTTCCCGGGTGCCAACCCTAGGAATAATAAAAGTTCCCTAAGGAACCAAGGGACAGGGAACCGAAGGCCCACCATGAGAGACTGCTCATACAGGGCCACGCTACCTCCAGGGGCCTCAAATGCGTGAGTCTCCTCGAGTGCCATAAACACTACCCCATCAGGGATTTGATAAGTCGAATAGTAGCGAGTTAAGGTCCTTGCCCCCAACTCAGAACCATATTGGGCAGCCTTTAAATCTTCCTCCTGGGCGATCTCCCCAGCTGCCCCCGGGCACTGGTAGAGGCACGATCGGTGGTCTGCCCCGAGGGGTCAGGCCGAACCTCCAACTGATTGTCAGCCCCGTTGACCAATCGATCAACGGAGTCTCCGGACACCATCTAAAAAAAAGAGAGAAGAAAAGAAGGGGGAGAGAGAAAGGGAGGAAAGAAGAGAGAACCACCCCAACAACAGAAAGGAGAAAAGGGAAGGGAGGAAAAGCAAACATCACCGGAGACGAGCGTCAATGGTGACAAAAACAAGAGAGAAAAGCGATTAAAACCAAACAGTAAGGCCTTATAAAAAGAAAAAAAAAACAAAAAACAAAAAGAAAAAGGAAGAAAGCATACCTTGAGAACAGGCGGAAAACACCGAGGACGAAGACCTAAGGTTGCAGCTTCAAAAACACCGCAATCGTCGGAAATCGCCTCAGAGAAAAACGGACCAAAGCACAAAAACGAAACACATGAAACCGTCAAAACTATTTATAGGCAACACCGATCCCTCCCGGCCCTACACGTGTCATCCATCTAGGACCCGCTGATTTAAGATCGGGAGATGAGGCGTCGCGCGTATCCCTAGAAACTCTAAAAATACTTAAACAACGATCGTCGGATCCCCTGGAAAGACGAAACGACGCAACACTTGATTTAACCGCCTGACAACGCACGCGCGCCCCTTCGATTGACGAGACGCATTAAAAATCAGCCATCATTAACACCCACACCCACATATACTCCCTCGATAAACACAACCACATACCTTCTCGAACAATGAATTGACGTCAATACGCCAGTCACATTCCCGGCCATCGTAAGTACGTGTCCGATAATAGGGGCAGCTGATAAGGGCAAACTCTCGACCCAAGATGATTTCGACCTATAAGACAAGACCCGGTGAGCCAGAATGACACTGGGCCCCAAACCCTCGAACGACATGAGTCGGGATCCCGACCCAAGCCCACACGACTCGACATGCGGGACTGCCCAAAGACTCGAGAGGACCGCAGTCCCCGACAGGGTCCAGACTGACAAGACAATCCCTGAGAACCAATCCACAAGCCGGAATACCGGCAACCTAACCCCTATAAACAGATTTGACAGTTATGAAAAAATAGTGGCGGCACCAGGAGAAAGGCATGACGAAAGGCATGGAAGGAAGTTATGAGCAGACGCATGAAGATACACCGTACGAAGGCATGTGGGGTAGTTATGAACAGACGCATGAGGGTATACCATACGAAGGCATGGGGAGTGGGTATAAGCAGACGCATGAGGTAACAACGCACAGGGGCGGCGACATGTGGTCACGAATGTACCTAGAACCGAGCCTATAAATAGAGGATTCATCTCCCTCGCCAAATATGAAAAACATAAAAAAAAAAAAAAAAACACATCTCCTTTCTACAATTGAGTAGGCTCATTCCTTTCATCTCTTCTACACTTTCCTGACTTGACCATCGGAGAGCCTAAGGCCAGTGAGACACCGGCCTCAGGTCCCTAACCTCGTTTCTATGTGCAGGTGCTGTATTCCAAAATCTCCTCGGCGTTATGCAACTCCATCTTAGCCAAAGGGCCAAAACCAGAGCGTGGACCATCCGGTGTGCGCAAAAAGGGCTCTTCCCCCTTGCATCTTCACCAACTTTGCTAAAAGGTTCAAATCTTGAGAAGTTCGAATATACAAATTAAACCGTCACCCGTAAAAATTATCAATTTTTTTCTTTCCGAGTCATTTATTCAGAATAAACTCAGATAAACCACAACCTTGATTGAAACCCCTCTCGATTTAAAATCCATGTAGTATTGAGAAGATTCAAACAATTCAAGTTTCTATTGCCATCTTTAATTAAAAACATCAAAGAAATATGAAAAGTACCAAGGGACAGACAGAGATAAGATAAGCTTCAGCATAGCTCCCTTTGGCACCAATATCATCCGCAGTGAAAACCAGAGATGGGAAAGAATCGACAGGCGCGTTACCCTGCCTCTCGGCAACAAGAGCTTTAGACCTCTTCTGCATACTGATCAACACGTTATGCCAGGTATTCACCCTAGAATGAGCACGACCAGGCAATCCAACATTCAGAGCCGCCAAATCCTCCGTCTCCAACCTCAATACCTCCTCCGGAAATGCCCCATCCAGAATCCAAATCAAACACGAACAGAACCCTTTGGTGATTTCCGAATCACTATCCGCGGAGAACCTCATCCTCCCGTACTCATCCAAGCTCGCATCCAACCACACCTGCGCGGTGCATCCCGTGACTCGATTCTCCGTGACACGCTGCGACTCATCAAACCGTGGAAGAAGAGTCGCGTAATGCAACAGCCGTTTCACGCGATCAATCGGTTCGGATAGCGATTGGAACTCGTATACAATGCGTCGAAGCTTACAGATCGCAAGCTCAGACGAGCTAGAGCTTCCAGTATTGGATTTCAGAGGAGTCGAAGAAGACGAAGGCGATGAGCTCAGGGTAGGGTTAGGGTTGTGAACGCATTTCAGCGACTTGAGAAACAACGGTACTCTCTCTTTATGCCTGTAGGTCCTCAAACGATTCGATTTAAGGTTCAATAATCTGGAGAAGTAGGCCGAAGAAGAAGCTCCCGTCGCCAAAGTTACAGAGTCCATTACCAGAGAAAAAAGTAGAAGAAAACAAAAATAATTCCTCTAACGAATAAAGAGAGAATCTGTAGAGATTATCGGGATTTGCTCGTCGTCGTCGAAGAAGAAGAAGAAGAAGAAGAAGCGTAGGGAAGAACGGGGACAGGGGGCTAAATTGAGCAGGTAAGAAGGACCTTAAACAGCGCCGCGCAAGTGTAGGAACAGAAGCTCTCACAAGTCAGACCTCCTGGTTTTTATAAACGGTGGAAAATGCCGACACGATACGACACACGACAGGAAAAAGGCAAATAAAAAATGGCTCCCACAGATGCTGGAAGAAAACCCTTTGGAATCTATCCTATGTTTGACACGTGCTTCGTTGAAGAATTTTTCTTAGGATGTGCTGTACACGAAGATGAACTGATCCGGTTTATGTGTGGGGGGGCCCAGGTCTCTCCAGAATGTTAAAGTTCAGATATGGTTCAGAAGATTTCAATGGTTGACATTTGGCAAAACAATAAACAAAATTGAAAATATGCAGTTCAGTTTGTTATTTTTTGGATACGTGTTGACCACCAAAATCTTTTAAACTTTAACTGAACTTTAAAAATCTGGAGATAATCTCAAGCGGGCGGCGGGGGCCTTTTGTGTTTGCCAGATTCCCCTCTGGTTAACGGGAGCAAATTTTTCGGTGACCACACAAGGGCTGACATGCGGTGTGTATAGAGTTAAAAGCGTCCAAAACTTAGATGTATAGAAAAGGAGAAAGAAATTCAAAAAGACATCACGTGGTGCACGCCACACATGGTCACAGAATATTTCCAACATCAAAAGTTCAAAACCGAGTGAATGTTCAGACCAAACATGGGCTTTGGGTCAAGTTAGCGCCATAGTTTTGAGAACCGGACCTGCCATTAAAACAGTAAGGTGGGTGGTTCAGGTCCAATTGGGT